>JAPTSV010000160.1:0-12086 GCA_026979955.1 Megalurothrips usitatus
CCAGCAGGGCCACCACTTATTTCAGAGTTTTGAGCATGTGCCCTTTTCCCCACAATTTCATCTCTCTTGCTGCGACATGACAGCTCAGCAATTATGGGCTTGGGACGATTTTGCACCCTGGTTGGGACACGGTGTGCCTTTTCAATGTCACTTTTGTGTAGAGTAACTCCCAGTTTGGCAGCCACACTGCACACAATTTTTTCCACATCCTCTTCTGCATTTTCAGTGACGCCTTGTATCTCAATGTTTCTTCTTCGAGAGTGGTTTTCGAGGCTCACAACTCTTCGCCTGAGCGACTCAATCAACTCATCTTTTTTGTCGCAGGCTTTAGTGAGCTTGTCGACTTTCTTTTCCATTCCTTTCAACTTCTCCAGAAGGCTCTTGTGGGATGATTTCATCTCATCATACTCTTTTGCGATGTGCTCCTGACTCTTCACACACTCCTTTTGACTGTCACTAAGCTGTTTTATCATGCCTTTCATTTCAGTAACCATGCTACTCAATTTCTTGTATTCTCCACTTAGGTCTTCTTCTGCTACCACTTTCTTCGGAGGCATTATTTACAAGTGGGCGGTGGACTGCCGATAACGGATTGGACTGCCAATAGCAGGTTGAACTGCCAGCTAACCTCAAAGCCTCCAATGTAGGTGGTTGGGTTTTCTACTCTCAAGATATTTCGTTACAGACAGCTATTCCCACGCATTCCAATGCACTCTCAGTTTCAGCCAGTATTAAAGACTTGGGGGTGCTGCCGCAGGCATGACCCCAAAGTAAAATTTAAAATTTAAAACTATTTTAAAAATTGACTGATCTTGACACTCTCGCCCAGAGAAAGAGAGAGAGAGAGAGAGAGAGAAGAGAGGGAGAGAAGAGAGGGAAAGAGAGAGAGAGGGAGAGAAGAGAGGGAAAGAGAAAGAGAGAGAGAGAAAGAGCGAGAGGGAGAGAAAGAGAGAGAGAAAATGAGAGAGAGAGAAAATGAGAGCGAGAAAAAAAGAGAGAGACAAAGAAAGAAAAAGAGAGAGAAAAAGAGAAGGAGAAAAAGAGAGAGAGAGAGGAGAGAGAGAGAGAAGGAGAAAAAGAGAGAAGGAGAAAAAGAGTGGCAAGAAAGAGGAAGGGGACGACAGAGAGAGAAAGAGAGCAAGAGAGAGAGAGCGAGAGAGATAGAAGGAGACAATGGGAGAGAGAAGGAATGAAGGAGAAAGAGAGAGAAGGAGAGAGAGAGCTGAGGAGAAAAAGAGAGGAGAGAGAGACAGAGAGAGACAGAAATAGAGAGAAAGAGAGAGAAATAAGGAAAAAGAGAGAAAAAGGGAAGGAGAAAGAGAAAAAAAAGAGAGAAAGAGAGGGATATAAAAAGGGATAGAAAGAGAGAGAGAGAGAGGGAGAGAAATAGAGAGACTCCCAGCCAAGGCCTGGTAGGCCTCCTGCTGTGCTCGCAGCTGAACCGGCAGGTGCAGCTAACAAAGTGTGGAGCGCCTGCAGACTAGAGAAAGAGAGAGAAAGAAAAGGCGAGAGAGAGCGAAAAAGAGAATGAGAAGAAAGTGAGAGAGAAAAAAAGAGAGAGAAAGAAGGAGAGAGAAAAAAAGAAAAAGAGAGAGAGGGAGAGAGCGAGAGAAGGAGAAAAAGAGAGAAGGAGAAAAAGAAAGAGGGAGGAGACGACAGAGAGAGAAAGAGAGAAAGAAAAAGAAAGAGAGAGAGATAGAAGGAGAAAATGAGAGAGAGAAGGAATGAAGGAGAAACAGAGAGAAGCTGAGGAGAAAAAGAGAGGTGAGAACGAGACAGAGAGAGACAGAAAAAGAGAGAAAGGGAGAGAAATAAGGAAAAAGAGAGACAGACAGAGAGAGAGGAGAACGAGCGAGAGGAAGAGAGAAAGAGAGAGAGAGAGAGAGAAAGAGAGAGAAAGAAGAAGAGAGAAAGAGAGAAAATGAGAGAGAAAGAGGGAAAATGAGAGCGAGAAAAAAAGAGAGAGAGACAAAGAGAAAAGGAGAAAAAGAGAGAAGGAGAGAGAGGAGAAAAAAAAGAGGAGAGAGAGGAGAAAAGAAGAGGAGTAAAAGAAAGCAGGAGAAAAAGAGAGAAAGAAAGAGGGAAAGAGAGAAGAGAAAGAGAGACAGATAGAGAGGAGAGAGAAAGAGAGAATGAAAGAATGAAGGAGAAAAAGAGAGGGACAGAGAGAGAAAGATAGAAAGAAAGACGAAGAAGGAGAGAAGGAGAAAAAAAAGAGAAAAGGCGAGGAGAAATAGAGTGGAGAGAGAAAAGAAGAGGAGGAAAAAATAGAGAGAAATAGAGAAAAAGAGAGAGAGAGAAGGAAGGAGAAAGAGAAAAAAGAGAGAGAGCAAGAGAGAAAGACAAAAAGGGAGAGAGAAAAAGGGGAGAGAAAGAGAGGGAGAGAGCAGGAGAGAGTAAGAGATAGAGAGTAAGGGAGAGAAAAAGAGAGAGAAAAGGAGGGGAAGAGGGAGACAGAGAGAATAGAGAAAGGAGAGAAAGAGAGAGGGAGAAAGAGATAGAAAGGGAAAAAGGAAAAAGGAGAGAGAGAGAAGAGAAGGAGAGAAAGAGAGAGAGGGAGAAAGAGAGAGTGAAAGAGAAAAAGGAAAAAATAGAGAGAGAGAAAGAGAAACAAGAGAGAGAGAGAAAAAAAAGAGAGAAAGAGAAAAAGGGAGAGAGAAAAAGGAGGGAGAAATTCCAGCGCCTACTTCACTGAGCGGCCCTCGTTAACCGAAAAACGAATTTATTCTAAAAATAGTAATATGAAACGACTTGGTATTGGGACCTTCGACGCGCTGAATGCCGACTCGCCTCTCAGACCGCGCGCCCACGGCGACATTGGTAACAGGCTTCGCGCGAACGTCTATTACAAGCCCTGGCACACCACGGCCGCGAGGAGCCGGCCGGAGCGCACAGCACGGCTAGCCAAGTTGACAACAATACGTCTGGACAATAAAGGGTAAATCAGCCATTTGAAAAATATTAATATTTAGTTTAATTAGGATCGTGAAATGTGGCTCGATTTTATGCAAAGTGTGCATGCAAACGACATACCTAATTTTGTATTTTTTAAATTAACTAAGGCGATAAATAATATTTAATTTTGAGGTTGGCTGTATTAGAATACCAGTCTTTCCCTTCTTGCCCCACTTTTGTGGCGCCTTCTCTCTTCCTGCCCTAGTTGTGTGGCGCCATCTCTCGGCGCGGAGCTGAAATGCGGCCGCGCGAGCGCGGCTACAATGGCACCTCTAGTGGGAGAAAAAAAAAAGTCGAATAGTCGATGCAAAGGGGTCCTCGCTCCGCTCGGGCCCAAAAAGAGAGACAGCAAGAGAGAAAGAGAGAAAGACAAAAAGGGAGAGAGAAAAAGGGGGGAGAGAGAGGGAGAGAGCAAGAGAGAGTAAGAGATAGAAGGTAAGGGAGAGAAAAAGAGAGAGAAAAGGAGAGAAAGAGAGTATGAGAGGAGAGAAAGAGAGAGAAAGAGAGAGAAAGAGAGAGTAAGAGAGAGAAAGAGAGAGAAAGAGAGAGAAAGAGAGAGAAAGAGAGAGAAAGAGAGAGAAATAGGGAGAAAGAGGGAGAAAGATAGAGAAAGAGAGAGACCCTGAAGCCCCACAT
The DNA here is from genome assembly GCA_026979955.1 of Megalurothrips usitatus. NCBI lineage: Eukaryota > Metazoa > Arthropoda > Insecta > Thysanoptera > Thripidae > Megalurothrips > Megalurothrips usitatus. The sequence goes on from JAPTSV010000160.1 coordinate 3,592, forward strand.
TCCAACAATAATTCACAATTTCCTTAAGGAACTTTCTATACAGATCAAATTCTACCTTATGTTCCATTCGCTGAACCCGCCCATGCATTTATCGTAACTGCAAGAAGCCGTGTGCTCCCTAATCAGCAGAAGATTGAAATTGCATATCGTGATATGTCTAGAAATATATTACCGAGATTCGACAATAGAAATGTGTCTTAGCCACCTTATGATCTTCGTGGTTTTGCTGTCACCTCTCATTATGACCGCCCCCATTATGCATTCTCCTATGCTGCCTGGCGATCCAATAAAACTCCACTGCTTAGCAACAACTATGTTTATCGGTGGTCCTCCTACCGATACAGATCTGTGCCCTACAGCTCACCGACAAATATATACTTCTACTCCTCTCTTCGAGGATTTTATGGTACCTCAATGTGATTGATGCAGTCTGACCACCCCTCTGTTCTTATTACTACCTGTTAATTGACTATGTTCCTAAGAAAAATATATGTTATTCCGCTTTTCTTTGCGCTTTTATTTGTTTGTCAAATTTTTTCAAACATCTGTGTTACATTTGTGTTGCTATGTACTCTCGTATAAAATAAATTTTAAAAAAACCTGGGGGTCGAGAGTTCGATTCTCTCTGGAGGCACGCAATCCATTTTTGCCAGAGTTTGCCGCGCGCACACATGCCCCATCTGTTGTCGCGCCCGCCGGTGCACATCTCGTGTGGTCCGCTGGTCTAGGGGTAGGATTCCCGCTTAGGGTGCGAGAGGTCCCGGGTTTAAATCCCGGACGGACCCCTCCCTTTTGTGCCTTTTCAAGGCGCTGGGCCCATTTTTTAAACACCACCAAACGAGGACGCTCAAGAAGGGCAGCGCTGTGCGGGGCGGGCCGTCATACCCGGAGAAACGCTGCGGCAGCAACGGCCCGCAGACCCAGCAATCCCTTACGATTACTCGTCCCGCTCCTACGGAGCCGGGCTTTGAGAAAAATTTTGTGATGCGCGTAATAGCGCGCCACTCCCACGGATATCTTTAGAAGAAGGCGAAAGATTTGTGTGACTTGAAGGTGGCGCTGCGCCCTTGGTTGCTCGACCTGCCGACAGCCTCCGTTGTACACACGATCATTACACATCAGCAGCGCGAGCTGAACGGTCGACTCCTTGTCCCTTCACGGTTCCATACTACAGGCCACTCAGTAGCCCGTCACCTCGCGTCTCGGTCCCATGGTATAATGGTTAGCACTCTCGACTGTGAATTAAGCGATCCGAGTTCAAATCTCGGTAGGACCTACCGCACCCCCTCCTGTCGGGGTCGTATAACTTTTTTAAATAGATATGTAAAAAGAAAAGGAAATTAAAGAAAGAGAAACACAGGGACACACAGAAAGAGAGAGAGAGAGGGAAAAAGAGAGAGAAAGATAGAGAAGGAAAGAAAGAAAGAGAGAGAAAAAGAGAAAGAGAGAAAATGAGAGAGCGAAAAAGAGCGAGAGAGAAAAAGAGAGAAAAAGAGAAAGAGAAAAAAAGAGAGAGGGAGAGAGAGAGAAGGAGAAAAAGAGAGAAGGAGAAAAAGAGAGGCAAGAAAGAGGGAGGGGACGACAGAGCGAGAAAGAGAGTAAGAAAGCGAGAGAGAGAGAAAGAGAGAGAGATAGAAGGAGAAAATGAGAGAAAGAAGGAATGAAGGAGAAAGAGAGAGAAGGAGAGAGAGAGATGAGGAGAAAAAGAGAGGAGAGAGAGACAGAGAGAGACAGAAATTGAGAGAAAGAGAGAGAAATAAGGAAAAAGAGAGACAGAGAGAGAGAGGGGAGAAAGAGAAAAAAAGAGAGAAAGAGAGGGATATTAAAAGAGAGAGAAAGAGAGAGAGAGGAAGAGAGACAGAGAGAAAGAGAGAGAGGGAGAGAAAGAGAGAGAAAGAAGAGAGAAAGAGAGAAAATGAGAGAGAAAATGAGAGAGAAAGAGGGAGACAGAGAGAAAAGAGAAAGGAGAGGAGAGAGAGGGAGTAAGAGAGAGAAAGAGAAAAAAACAAAAAGAGAGAGAGAGAAAGAGAAAGGGAGAGGAAGAAAGAGAAAAAAAACGAGGGAGAGAAAAAGAGAGAGCAAGAGAGAAAGACAAAGAGGGAAGAGAGAAAAAGGGGAGAGAAAGAGAGGGAGCGAGGAAGAGAGAGTAGAGATAGAGAGTAAGGGAGAGAAAAAGAGAGAGAAAAGGAGAGAAAGAGGGAGACAGAGAGAAAAGAGAAAGGAGAGAAAGAGAGAGAGAGAGAAAGAGAGAGTGAAAGAGAAAAAGGAAAAAATAGAGAGAGAGAAAGAGAAAGAAAGAGAGAGAAAAAAGGAGAGAGAGAGAAAAAAAAGAGAGCAAGAGAGAAAGACAAAAAGGGAGAAAGAAAAAGGGGGGAGAGAGAGGGAGCGACCAAGAGAGAGTAAGAGATAGAGAGTAAGGGAGAGAAAAAGAGAAAGAAAAGGAGAGAAAAGAGAGAGAGAGAGCGAGAAGGAGGGAGAAAGAGAAAAAGGTAAAGAGAAAGAGAGAGAAAGAGAAAGGGAGAGAAAGAGAGAGAGAGAGAGAGAGAAAAAAAAGAGAGAGAGAAAAAGAGAGATAGCAGGAGAGGAGAGAAAGACAAAAAGGGAGAGAGAAAAAGGGGAGAGAAAGGGAGGGAGAGAGCAAGAGAGAGTAAGAGATAGAGAGAAGGAGAGAGAAAAGGAGAGAAGGAGGGATACAGAGAGAGAATGAGAGTGATAGAGAGAAGAAGAAAAAGAGAGAGACAAAGAGAGAAGGAGAAAAAGGGAAAAGGAGAGAGAGAAGGTGAGAAGGAGAAGAAGAGAGGAGAGGGAAAGAAAAAGAGCAAGGGAGAGAAAGAGAGAGAAAGAGGGAGAAAGATATAGAGAGACTCCCAGCCAAGGCCTGGTAGGCCTCCTGCTGTGCTCGCAGCAGAACTGGCACGTGCAGCTAACAAAGTGTGGAGCGCCTGCAGACTATAGTAGACAGCGCTCCTACAATAGATTTTTTCGATTTCGCCAGATTTCACCTATTTCTAAACCAATTTTTGTCTTACAACACCTACATGATAGCTGACTTAAGCAAACTCAGCTAACCTTACCTAATCGTCGCCGATCCAGTCTCCAAATTTTGTCTTACAACACCTAAATTGTACCTAAGTAAAGCAGCAAACTTAGCTGACCTAACCTAGTCGAGGCCAATCCAGTCTGGGTATATACCTCTCTCTCTTTCTCTTTCTCTCTTTATATATACATATATATATATATATATATATAGAATGGTGTAAAAGGGGGAAAAGGGGGAAAATATATATATACCTATATTTTTCCCCCTGTTCCCCTTTAACACCATTATATATATATATATATATATATATATATATATATATATATATATATATATATATATATATATATATGTATGGTATATTTATAGATGTAGCTAAATAGTAATAGGAAGATACCTCTGCTTAACTATAGGTATACGGGGGGGGGGGGGGGGGGCGTCGTTGTGGGTACTGGAAAAGTCCGAAGGAAGGGCTTCGCTCGCTCAGCAATGAATTCTCGACCAACAAACCAAAAAGCGAGCGCCCTTTGAAGTACGTCATCAAGGGCCTCATCCCTGAGACCGAACCAAAGGAGCTCGAGCGGTAACTGGCTGAGAGTCATGGTATTCGAAACCTGAGAGTAGCTCCTCTTAAAAAACGCGATGGGACCTTCTGGCCTATCTTTCAAATAGATGTACCACGGGGCACACCAAAGGACAAGCTCCTTAAGATCGCAAAACTCTTCTACCAAAAGGTGAAGGTTGAGGAGGCCCGAAAATCCGGGCCCCCGGTGTGCCCCCGCTGCTTTCAGTACAACCACAACCGCGGCAGCTGCTATAACGCAGCCCGGTGTGGACTGTGCAGCGAAAGGCACCCCACCCAGGATTGCCCCAACAAGGACACGATCGGCCAAAATGAGATCAAGTGTGCCAACTGCAACGGCTCAGGCCACAGGCCAACCTGGAAGGGGTGCCCCAAATACCAACGGTACATAGGTCAGGAGGTAAACGAGGGCGTTCAGCCAGAAGGGGACGAATCAACTCAGGAGAAAGCCCCCGAAAGCGAAGCCCCCGTCCCACCAAAGGGTACTGCAAAAAAGGCCAACAAGCCTAAAAAGCCTATGACCACCAAGGCCGAGGCCACCAAGAAGCCCCCGAAACGACCCCAAGCGAAGTCAAGCCGCAAGGGATCCGGTTCGGGAGTCGCTTCAGGCAGCACCGCAAAAGTCAAGCGCGCCCCACCTAAGGTGGGAGCCGCTGACTTAAAAGTTAAGCGCGGCTCCAACTTACAGGGAGACCGCCGCGGTGCTGCCCACAAAGCCGCCAGGGGCTGGTCCGTCGCCAGTCTGGACACCCCGGCGGCAGCAGTACCCTCACCCCAAGCCATGCCACACACACGCACAGGCAGCCCCCCGGTAACCACACCAACCGGGGGCGGGGAAGGTGGAGACATCAGATTCCTGATGGCCATCGCCAAAGAGCTACTCAGCCTATTTAACATCTATAGGCAACAGGCACTCGGTGCAGCGCTGGAGGCAGCCATGGTTACCATATCTACCTTTGCAGGTCGACATGGGGAGCACTAACGACCCACTGCGTATCATCTCCTGGAACACACAATCCGTAAACAAAAACATTGAGGGCCTGCGGGAGGTGGCCGAGACTTACCGGCCACACATCATACTCCTGCAGGAAACGTGGCTGACTCCAAACCACGAGTCACCACAGGTGCCCGGCTACTCCTGGGAGAGAGCCGACCGCCCCAACAAAACCAGGGGCGGGGTCGCAATCCTCATACACAACACAGTTCCATTTATACGCACGGCACCGCCAGCGGGATTGGTGCACAGTGAGGTCGTTGGTGGGAACATACAAACCGGGGAGGGAACACTGCACATCTCGTCCATATACACGCCCCCCAACCAAGGCAGGAAGGGGGAGCTACAAAAGGTCCTGCGGCAACATCCTCACTTCATTATAGCTGGAGATTACAACGCGCACTGGGAAGCCTGGGGCTCCAAAAAGAGTAACAACACCGGGCGGTACCTCGACGCTCTGGTTAATGAGTACTCTTTTAACATTCACATCCCTCCCGTGCCTACTAGAATGGACAAAAAAGACCGTGACAAGGACTCGGTCCTTGATTACGCTATAACACACGGCCCTCTTACGGACGTGGCCCTGCAAGTCCTGCCCAATATGGGCAGCGACCACTACCCCCTGCTCATCCAGCCCCTCCACCTAAACCTTTTCATCCCGCCTAAATTGAAAATTAAGCGGGATTGGGACCGGTTGGCAGCCGACTTGCACTTCATCAACTGGCCAACCGGAGCGGTGGGCTTAACGCCCGCCGCGGTGGGCTTAACGCCCGCCGCGGTGGAGGAGGCCGCGGAACACTTCACCGCTGAGCTGCAGGCCATCCTCCTAAACTCGGGCACCGCAATCCGACTGCGTGCACACGAGCGGAGGCTGCTTCCCCTACATATCCGGGTGCTTAGGAAGGAGCGTAACCAACTCCTAAAATCCTACAAACGCACCCGTGATCCAACAACCAAACCACACGCCAACCAGGTGGGGAGGCAGGTCCAAAAAGAGATAAAGGCGTGGGAGGAAGAGCGCACTCTCCAGACTGTAAGTGAGATTGACGACCCCGGCGTCCGCTAGAAAGCTATCAACAAACAACTCCGGACCGGATCCCGGCCCTCGGCGCTCGTCGACCCTAATGGGAAGGCAGTGTACCGGGACGGGGATAAAGCGGAGCTCCTTGCCAAAACACTCGCCAACAAATTTACAGAACACGACATGCAAGGAGCGGAGCCACCGGGCCTCGCTGGCTGCACACCACCGACTGCTTCCGCGCAGCGCGAGGTCCCGGTGCTCACCGCCGGGGACGTCAAAGCGGCCATCCACAAATGTAAGGCAAACAAGGCTCCGGGCCACGACGGCATCACTTACAAACTACTCAAACTGGTGCCGGATGAGGGGCTGGAATACCTCACTAAGGTTTTTAATGCAGTCACCGCCTCACAGCATTACCCCTCATCGTGGAAGCGGGCCGTTATCGTGGTGATTCCAAAGCCCGGTAAAGACCCGCGAAACCCAGCGAACTACCGGCCGATCTCCCTAACATCTGCTCCAAAATATACGAGAAATGCCTACTTCCTTTCTTCGAGGCCTTAGAGCGGTCTCTGTGCGTCATACCAGACGCACAGATGGGCTTCCGCTCCGGGCACAGCACTCAACACCAGCTGACCCGCACCACGGAACACCTGGTCCGTAAATGGAATAGCAAGGAGATCGGTATCATGGTTACTCTGGACGTGGAGGCAGCCTTCGATAAGGTACCCCACCGACATCTACTTTTCAAATTAAATTCGCTGGGTTTCCCGGAATGGATGGTCGCACTTGTCAGTTCGTACTTCGCACAAAGGAGCTTCTGTGTCAAGGTCGACGAGTCTGTGTCGGAGGATTATCCCATTGATGCGGGGTGTTGTGTGTGGGACCAGAAGCCCGCACCGTTGCAAATATTCGCGCCGCCGCGGCCACAGACGGAGACGTGTCAGATGTCACCGCCGGCTCGCGGCCGGGACGCATCGGCGGGGCAGCTGTCCGGCGGAGCCGATGCGCCCGGCAGTCGTGAGCGAACCGAGAGAGCGGTGGGTAGTCCAGCACCCAGCAGCGTTAATAAAGGCTCTAAGTACCGCCAAGTCGCGCCTTATCTTTGCCGCCAAAACATTGGTGCATCGGCAGGGAATCGCAGGCTCGAATTGACGGGCCGGGGCGAGTGCCCCTCCGGGCTGCGCGGGTGAATTTTCGGATTTAACAAAAAAAAAATTATCGTTTTGTTTTCGGATTTTAAAAGTGCATAAGTGCAACACCAGGAATACCACCAGCGTGACACAAAAGGATAATAAGCGTAGAGAACGAACTGAGAAGAAAAGATTGCTCACGATGGCGCCAACGCTACCGGCGTCGCTGCAACCGTCCCTCCGTAGATTCAATGACACCGACGTAACGGAGTGGCTGGAGCATGTTAAAACGGTGTACGCCAAACACGGCGTCGACGAGGACGACGTGCTAATGTATATTGGATCCTTTTTGCCTGACCATGCTGTGGCCACACACGAAGCCCTCGTGAGGGAGGGCGCAAAGTGGGCTGACTATGCGAGAACCCTCATTACCCGTTTGGAAGCTGACCGATCGCCATCTGCGATCAAAGAAAAGATTTTGGAAATGACTCAGAAAGCTAACGAGTCGGTGAGGGTCTTCGTGCCCGTGCCCGTTATTCCTGATAAGGAGGTGTGCCGCTTGTTGCTAAAAATACTTCCCAGAGCAGAGACTAAGTACCTTATTGGGGCTAATTGTAGCAATGTGTCTGATTTCATCCAAAGATTGGAAAGCGCGGTCTTGGATAGTAAAATAGTGGGAGCGGAGACGTCGGCCCAGGGACAATCGTCTACAACCGACTGGGGACAAGTGCTGCTTGATAAATTATTGCAAAAAGAGCAACAGCAAAAACAGGATAAAGTTTTGGCCATGGTGGAAGCACTAGCAGGACCGAAAGAAAAATCGGTTGAGGATCTCATATTGGACAAGCTGCAAAAGCTTAACTTGCAGGGGGAAAATACGGAAAATAAATCCTCTTCAGTAACAGAAAAGGTATAAAAAATGTGGGCGGTCTTCCAGCAACAGCAACCAAAAGAGGGGCAAAATAGGGGACGCGGCGGCGGCCAGGGAGGCGCGCAGCGTTACGATGGTTTTCAGCAGCCCTATACAGAGCCCTACGGCTACAGGCAGGCCGCCTATGGCGCGCCGTATGGGGGAGCCCCATATGGTCAGCAGTACCAGCCCTTCCGGGGTAACTATTGGCAGGGCGCGGGGAATGCCCAGCAGAGGGGTGGTTATTCAGGGGCCAGAGGTGGCTACAGGGGTGGTTTTGTAGGGTCGAGAGGTGGTTACAGGGGAGGCCATTCAGGGCCTCAGCAGGGCACGGTACGGGCTTGCTACGGCTGTCAAGCCACTGATCACCTCATTGCAGCATGTCCTCAGAGGAATGCTTTTTTAGGCCAGTAGCCCCAGTGGCCCAGCGCCCAGCGGTGTCGGCGGGCGGCCGCCTGGACATGACTGCATTTCAAAGGGTCCGGACGAGCGGGTGGGAAATTGCTTCTATGAGGCACTGAGCATCCCGTTGTTCGGTTCCCCGACGGTGGCGCATGTCCTCCGGCTCCTCATTGCACGGCATATTAAGGACCACTGGGCGTATTTCTCGCCATTTATAGGGAACGTTCAAAAATCAGCATACTACAATTTTCATATTAAAAATGGCCAGATGGCGACTGATGTGCAAATTCAGGCAGCAGCTAGGGAGCTACAGGTTGAAATTATTGTCCAGTTACCAAATAGGGTAGAGAATTTTGGAAACCCGAACGGTCCGAACAAGGCCGTCATATATATTCTTTTTGAGGGACCGTTTCAA
>JAPTSV010000161.1:0-12049 GCA_026979955.1 Megalurothrips usitatus
TAAAATAAATGACAAGGGGAATGTTACTAGAGGATTTAACACACTAACAAAATAAATGACAACTTTCTAATACATCTCATTTATACATGGAATGGGGATGAAGAACATGTTGCCACCTTCACCACAGGAGCTCTGACTTGGTTGAGTGTGATGAGGTGCAGCAATCCCACATTGTCCTGCACCAGACATGTGTCTGGCAAACGGAAACACTCTGTTACCACGGACAACATCATGTTCCAAGACAAACATTCACGACACCCTTCCACTACCAGGCTGGAAAGCCACTACATCTTGTACGGTACAAAATGTGTCCTGGTACGTATAAATAGAGGAATCGTCAGATTGGCCACCATATTGAAGTGCATAGCGAGCTGTTGTGTGCCGGGTTCCACTTTTGATCACTCTGCTGCACACATCCAAATTCTGAGTGGCATAACCCTCACACTGAAGAACTCTTACTTCTTCAGCCGATAGTGCTCTTGAATTTACCTTCCCCAGTAGGTACACTGATTCACCAGCTTGAGTGGCTCTCGCATGTTTCTTCCTTTTGAGAATCTTCGTGACTTGATCTTGAACATCTAGAGCAATATTTTCAGAGTAGCGTGCCAACTCAAGACTTTGATGGATGAGATGTCTTGCGACAATCTGGAGCAAAGCACTCTTTGGTGACTTCACAAGCTGCAGAACCCGGTGGTTCCAGCTCTCAAAGTTGAAACTGGAAAAGCACCAGTACCCTACCCAATTTCGAACAGAATCAGGTGCATGTGTCACCTCATGCAAGTTGCGTCTGGTCTTCTCAATGCCAAACTCATCATATAGAGTGAGATACTTATGAAAAAGACGCTCTGCTTCATCAATTTTTTCTGGTGTGATATCTAGAGAGAGCAGATAACTGGCTTCAGATAATCTTTCAAAGTGCCGAACCCGGGAATTAATCCATGCATGCAGATTGGCCGAAATACCAGAGCCAATTGCGCCAATCTGTGCCATGCATCTGCTGCCGGTTCTTGAACTTGGTGTTTCCGGCCTTTCTTGCAACACAGATGGTGTTTTGATTTCTTTCATTCTTGAATCAAAGAAGTCCAACAGAGTTTTTTCTCCCATTTTCTCATCTACCCTTGGCACTTCTTTGATTAAGAGTTCGGTGTGATGGAGAGCTGCACATTCGTACACATTGTGTAGGTCATCGGAGGCATTTCCTTAGGCTAAATCTTGATATTTAAGTCTGCACAAGGGAGTAATTCCTTTGTGACCACGTACTACAGTACCATGGTTGTTCGCCTCCAACATGTCACTTATCATACCAGCATGCGTGCGATTGGCATGTGGTGGAAGGTCCGGATGATGAGCAGGATATCTAACCCAGCGATTGGACACAATGCCATAGTACGTGCACACAGTACGGCCAAAGTGCGAGTTGTGTGGTACCATATTCAAAATTTGAGAGCGGGCTTTACCATCCACACAGAAACAAGTTGGGACAAATTTGCTTGTTACTTCTTCTCCACGTAACACCTCTTGTTGAAATATTGTTCAGTTGTTTCACAATGGGATGCAAGAAGGTCGTAAAGTTGGGCTCCTTATCCACATAGATCGCGGCAAGGAACATAAAGCGTTGCCGCATACCTGGTGCCAACTCATTCAGGCGTAGATAGAAGGGTTAAATCTCCAACTTTCCACCTTTCTTCATTTTGCAGCCGTCCGTATTGCAAAGATAGGAGTAACTGTCGGAATTGAGAAGTTTTTCTCCATCAACGGTAATCTTCTGGTACTCAGCACCATCATAAATGTCCTCGATATGATCTGACATCTTCACTCTTCTGTCTCGATATCCGAGAGGGTGAGCAGCTTCAGGTAATTAAAGGAAGTACTGTAGCTGCTTCCTTATACTAATCGTAGTAAAATAGCTAGCTCTATCCTTTTTGATTCTCCCACAACCAGAAGGGCACACCACATATTCCTCCGTATTGCAAACATAGGAGTAGTTGTCGGAATTGAGAAGTATTTCTCCATCAACGGTAATCTTCTGGTACTCAGCACCATCATAAATGTCCTCGATATGATCTGACATCTTCACTCTTCTGTCTCGATATCCGAGAGGGTGAGCAGCTTCAGGTAATGAAAGGAAGTACTGTAGCTGCTTCCTTATACTAATCGCAGTAAAATAGCTAGCTCTATCCTGTTTGATTCTCCCACAACCAGAAGAGCACACCACATATTCCTCCAGTATGTTCCCTCTCTTTCCTATGTACGTCCCACACTCATTGCAATACAAGTGAGACTGTATTCCTGAGCCATTTCTGCCCAGCACCAGCACCTTCCACAGCTCTTTTTTAAAAGGAAAATACTTTGAACAAAGGATAAATTTCTGCGTCTGGAAAGTTTCAATTAGACATTCATAAGTAAGCTTGTGTCTGACTGCTATGGCAAGATTAAGAATGATGATTTCTCCTGCAGTCCTCCTTTGCGGGAGGTCCAGCTCCGTATCTAATGTATGATGAGCAAATGCAATGTGTTGTCCTTCATCATCATCATCACTTTCCTCAGATTCACTGATGTCTTCAGCAAGGTCAGGTAATACGAGACGATCAGCTTCCTCCTCATCGGCATATGGGTTAGAGTCATCTTCTACTTCTTCATCCGCGAAACTATTGTTCAGATCATCACTCCAACATCTGCCTCTGAACCAGATTCCTAAAAATAGGACCAGACAACTGTGAGTTAAAATGGCTAAAATAGTTTAAGAAGTTCCACATAAGAAATGTCAAAATTTTTCACCTCAAAACTATTGCCATTAATTGGGTTTTCATCAATGTTCATAGCTTCACCAACACCCTCGTCTTGATTCTAAAAACACAAATACATAAAACAAGAAGGTAAGAAAATTACAGAAAAGAAAAAACATCACACGAAAGAGGGAAAGGCGTTGCTTACCACAATGCCGACATTTTCATCATCAGGGGGCGGGTCGTCTTCAGCATCAACATCCAAATCTGATCCCTGAAAATGATAATTTTAAAAAGGCATGAGTAAATATCCATAAAAGTAGAGTTGATCCACACACCAAAATTTCATGGTATATAATTAGGGTAGTGTGTGAGCAAGAGCGGAGGGAAAGCAACATTTAATAGAAATTGATGTTTTAACTGAACATACATATAGGCGTCGCGGAATTCGTTGCAAAATATGATGGTACACACTATCCCTACTACTTTAGGGATAGGGGGTACTACTGTAGTAATTAATGTAGAGACAGCAGGAGATTTTAATAGACGGTACTGCATGTTAATTTTTTTTAGTATATCATTTGTTTCTTTTATTATTTTCTTCTATCTTTTATCTCTTTTATTATTTAAAGTAGTTAAAGTTGTTTCTCAGGGGTTGTTTCTTGGTGATGGGGTAGGATGATTCATGGATTTTTACTGCCATTTCTTCTTCCTTTTTTTGCTCTCCAGGTTAACAAAGGAAAGAGCCAAATTTTTGGCAGAACGAATTGTTGATCTTTTTACAACAGAGCTGTTGGTATGTTTATCTTTTCTTCTTTGTCTTGCTCCTTATCTTTAACATCACAATTTTCCCTTTATTTTTGTTCCATGCTACTAATAATTGGCTGAGCAAACTTTAACTTAAACATAAATTTAAACTTTAAATTTTTAGCACTTTAACTGCGAAGCCACTGGGGTCGGCTTCACGGAGCTTCGTCCTGTACACGACGTGAGATTTGTCCCCTCCGATTTTGCCAACCTAACAAATGATACTATTTGAAAAACAATTCTCCATTTCTAATTATGAGTCATGTTTCTGAACAATTTTTACAGTGAGTATTGTTTTATTACAGTTTTATAGTTCTACAAGTAGATTTATTGGAAATGAATAACATTTAACGTGACGAAATCATCTTACATTTAATGTTTTTCGTTGCTGGCACTACGTTTTCCATGAAATCATTCCGTCTTTCTTCCTCTTCATTGAGGCACTATGTTGTCGTCGGTTATCTTTGTCTGTCACCATCAGCTGTTTGCTAAGCGGGTGTAAATTGAAAAGCAGAAGTGAGACATTTTGTATCGAAGTAACCACGTAAGAGTTACCTAGGTAAGTATGACATGGCAGTGAAGTGTTGCATGGTGCCTTTTTAGTTTTGTCTTTAAGTGAAGGCGCACTGCTCTCTGTAACGTAATCGACGCGTTCGGAAGCCTATTAAAAGTTCTCTATTGATGTTGTATGATGCACGCTTTTACGTGTTTTAATAACTAGCTGTTATAGATAATGTTGAGATAATTTATCGATTTTGTAGAGAAGTCTAACCTGCCAACAGGTCGACATTAGTGGCAACGAATTGCACGTTTTGTAGAAGTATTTTGAAAAGCAGTTTAAGGTTAACCTTGATCTTTAACCTATATCTGTCCTATGTTTTGCAGGTTTGAAGAACATAAATTTAATATGTCATCATCAGCTGTTCTTTGTGTGTTGATGTGATCAGTCATGGAATCTGCAAGTTGCGAAGGTAATGAAGAGTTACATACAGGTTTAGTAAACATCAGTTCTAAAGTGTGAAGTAGTTCAGTGATTAGTATCTGAAATGTAGCATTTTGAGAAACATAGAACAGACTTCAGGTGACCAGTGTGATTACTGGCACATTCCATATGTCGTGATGTGATGTTTTTCGTTCCCTCATCTTTATCCTTTTCCTAATCTTTTCTTCTTCAAGAAGCTTTGCTTGTTGTTGGTAACTGACTTTCTTTTTATTTTTTGTTCTATGTATATAGCAGGTCCTTCAGGGTGTCGAAAAAGAAAATATGCTTCACGGAAATGTGCCGTGGAGACATGTGGGAACAATAACCTGAGTCACCATATGTACACATTTCCCCAAGTCAAGGAGAGTCGTACTTTCGCCAGGTAAGCTGATGTGTGAATCGTTGTGACACTGAAGTAACGGCTTGTGGGTAACATGAAAATTGTTTCAGATGTTTGACATGGCTAAGAAATTGTGGAAACAGAACTTTATTGAAACGGCATTTATCTGATCTGCATTGCCAGTATTATATATGTTCTGACCATTTTGATGAAGGTTCATATGTTTGTCCTACCAAAAAGCAAAGATTAAAAATTAGTGCTGTCCCCACTGTATCTTGTGGCATTTCAATACCGAAGGATGACTTAATCACTTATGTGTCTGAGCATGCAACTGGGTTTATTGTAAGTGTGAGCTTTTTTGTTGATTGGTTTGATGTACCAGTTTCAAATGTTTTGGTTGTCTTTAGGATTGTGCAGGACCCCACCAGGTTGACAATCGAAGTAACCTTTCTAAAGGTGACGTTCATCTGGTATGTATTTGGAATGAAACTAAATTGGTATTAAATTGTATTAGATTGATGGTATAATTGTAATGTTTTTGTAGGTCGCTGGTGAGGTAACTGAAAGTGAAGTGAGTGTTACAGATTGTAATGTTAGTCGCGACCATCAGTACAATGTTTCTTTGGTGCATACTGTTGACCAGCATAGGGATAAAGGTAATAATAGGAATTTAAATGTAGTGTTGAATTATTTTAAAAGAAATTTGAAAGTAATGATTGCTGATGTTTTTTTTTGTTTAGAGGACTGCACTGCTGGTCTGGCAGGTGGTATTGAAGTCAATAATGTAGAATGCCATGATAGTGTGCCTATTGAAGTCATTAATGTAGAATGCAATGATAGTGTGCCTGAAGTTGTGGCTATTAGTGAGAACGCCGGAACTGTACGGGAAGAGGCAAAGAGAGTTAAGAGGAAGTGTTGTGTTGTTGGTTGTGAAGAAAATAATATTACTAAGTCAATGTTTGCTTTTCCGAGAACTGAAAGGTTTGTTGATGGGAGGAAAGTAACTGATGAATCTTTCTTGCTGAGGTAAGTGTAAAGAACAATCATTCATTTGGTTTATGGGTTCTTCAATGGTTCTGGACTGTTGGTTAAAGTTGCCTTATTTTTGCAGGTGTCAGACATGGATAAAATTTTCCGGCAATGTGAAAGTGGTATCAAGAAACATAACACAGCTTCACAAGTTTTTTTATATATGCTCTGCCCATTTTGATGCTCGGTGTTTTAATGGGAAACTGTTAAAGAGGGATGCAATTCCAAGCTTACGAGGACCAGAACCTCTTGCAGATGAGTTGATTGGTAACTGTTTGCGTATGATGGAAGCAGGTATGTAAAATACACTCAAAGGTGCAAGTATAGTTGGTCAAAACGGTTCTTAAAAGGACATGCACGTTTTTCAGATAAAATCAATACTGAAAGTAACCACGTTGATGAAGAGTTATCTGAGGATGTTCAGCAGATATCAGATCGATTGCATGATGTGTCAATGGACAGTAGAAATTTAGCAAAGGAGTTTGAGCATTCAATGAAGTCCTCTGCCATGATAATTTGTTCCGTTTGCAGTGAGAAGTATATGTGGTATCCAGGCATGAAAAAGGTTCATAGAAACAAAGAACTTTGTTGGAAATTTTCTGCACGTAACATAATGGATCCTGGAGTAATCCCTGTTCAGCTCAGAGATTTGACTTTTATTGAGGAAAAGCTGATTGCTCGCGTTCACCCTCTCCTGAGTGTATACAAATTAAAAGGAGTCCAGTATGGTTATCGTGGGAATGTCATTAACTTTTCTCAGGACGTCAAGGAATTTGCATCCAAATTACCACACAAGGTTGAAGATTTATCGTGTGTTCTGACTGTTCATTTCAAGAATAATAGAGCTGAGGTTATTGATTTACGAGTACGAGCTTGGAAAGTTCGTGATGCTCTATTATTTTTGAAAAGAGATAACCCTTATTACCTAAATATTGAAATTTCTGAAGAAAATTTGCAGGATTTGCCTCAAGATGGTAATGTTTTTGAGATGTTGCATTCACTTGATGTTGATGTAAGTGATGAAGAATTAAGTGATGAAGAATTAAGTGATGATGAAAGTGAAGTAAATGTGGAAGAGACTGAACATGATAGTGCTAAAGTTCATAGTTCTGGAGTTCCAACTGCAAACTTTGTTTCTCAGGATGAGCACATAAATTATGCTTTAGATTGGCCAGAACTAAGTGCTGATCCGTTAAGGGAATGTACTCCAGGCTTAATTGTTTGTGCTTTTCCTACTTTGTTTCCCTATGGGAACTGTGACTTGAGGGACCCAAGGGAAGCTACAATCAAAATGCATGAGTATTTCAAGCATCTAATGGCTTATGCAGATGATAGGTTTGCCAAGCACAAGACTTTTAGATTTTTTGCATTTAATATGTGGATGCGACACACGGCTTTATCTAGTGGCAATGTTTTTGTAAACATGGATAAAGAATTGTCGAGGATGAATGTTGGTGATTTGAAACAGCACATCCAACAGAATCCGAAAGCGATGAACAAATTAATGTTTATGGGTACCAATCTTAGAGGGTCAAAGTCTTTTTGGAAAACTAGGTGTGGTGAGCTGAAGGACATGGTGGAGCAAATAGGACTGCCCACTATATTTTTAACAATGTCTGCAGCTGATTATTATTGGCCTGATTTGTTTAGATTACTGACTGACAAAGATATATCAGAGATACCCATGAAAGAGAGGAGGCAACTTATTCAAGATAATCCATTAGTTGTTGACACATATTTTCAAAATCGTCTTCAATGCAACATTGAAAAAGTAAGTTTGGAAACAAGTGTATGTTTGAAAATTATTCTATAGAGGTTTGCTAATAACTATGTTTCAATTCAGGGGTTGAAACCAAAATATGAAGTAACAGATTTATGGTATCGTATTGAATACCAACACAGGTTAGTTGTGACTGAAGATTTAGAATGTAAGTTGCAAGTAGAGGTTTGTATTATAATCATATTTTTACTTTTGCAGAGGGAGTCCTCATGTACATGGTTTGTTCTGGTTCAAGAATGCTCCAGATATGTTAAAGTATAGTGAAAAAACTGATGCAGAGAAGGTTGATATCATCAAGTACTTTGATGAATTAGTGTGTGCTGTTGATCCAGATCGTCTCTCTCCTTTGCCTGATAAACATCCGTGTGAGATTTTTTTTGAAGATGTCACTAATTTTAAACTGGATTTGGCCCAGCTGTTGAAAACTGTGCAGAAGCATAACCATTCCAAAGGGTATTGTGAACGTATTGATCGTAAAACAAAGAAACCTTACTGTAGGTTTAAATTTCCTGCCCAAGTTAGGGAGAAAGCTGAAATTGAAGTTAACCCTGAGAGTGGAGAGCTTGAATTTCTTCCTGAGCGGAATGATGATTCACTTAACAAGTTTAATGCTTTTATCATTAGCACTTGGAGAGCAAATGTTGACATCGCTCCAGTACTCTCCAAAAGAGCAGTCATTGAATATCTCACAAAATATGTCTCTAAGAGTGAGATAAAGTCCACTTCCTTGAAAGAGATATGTGCTAGTGTTTGTGCATCGTTGAGTCCTGAAGACAAGGCAAAAAGGGCTGTTCACAAACTGTTAATGAAAAATTGCGTGGAGAGAGATGTATCAGCGCAAGAGGTATCCCATATACTAATGGGTTCCAAATTGTATTCATCTGGCCGTCGAGATTTTGTTGTTGTATATACAAATGAAAGCAAATGGGTTCCTTTAACAACTAATAGTGAGAGTCATTACGAGTCATGTACTCCATTGTCAAGAGGGAAAAACTTTATGCAAAGATATGGAGAGAGACCCGCACATTTATCTAATGAGACTTTGTTTAACACTAGAAATACCGGGATTTCCGTATACCTAGAACGACCAGAGGGGTCATTTTGACCCCTATGTTGTATTTCGCTGTTTTAGCTGTAAAATACTGCGGTTTTCGATACAATTAATGTTAGTTTTGGTTTCTCTGACACTTGATGAGAAATTTTGACCATGTGTGTGTCTAAATGTATGGTGGGTAGGCAACCAGCACAACATAGAAATTTAGATTTTGATGTTTTACGGTTTTTTTGCCGTTTTTGCCGTCCGTGCGGCCACCAGTGTAACTGCCTGATCCCCCACCCCCTTCCCTTGTTCTCCACCTCTCAGGGAGAGTGGGGCACAATGGGACATGGGGCACTATGGGACACCTTCAAATTTGACGCCTTACGCTACTGGCAGCGACTGCCAATGACGATGGATGACAGTGGTGGTTGTCGCTGTTGTTGACCCGAGGCGGCAAGTCCGGCGGACCAACCCCTTCCGGAGGGGAGCGTTTTAAACATTCTCCGTCCAAAAAAAACAGGCGAACTAAATTATTTCGCTTTTTTATTTTTGGAATTGCACGAAATGTAGCGGTCGGAGTCGTACTTTAATTGAAAATTATACGAGCTTGGCCCTTCGGACACGCATGAGCGTCGACGCATCGCCGCGGCTTGAAAGGTCAGGGTGCCAGAACGCGACGAGTGTGAGGTGCCATTCAGTACACAATGAGACAGGGCTGCGTGGGGTACAGTGGGACACTCGTTTTAGTGTCCCGTTATACCCCAGAGTGTTTTTCTCACTTGTGAATGATATTTTTCGTATTATTAAATGTGTTTTAACAACCATTTTAGGAAAAATGCCGCGGCTAAGAATATTTTCATTTGATTTTAGTTAAATGTGACCTGAAAGCCATTATGTTTTTTATTTTAATTTAAAGCAAATGTGACCATGAAAGCCGTTTTGTTTCTACTTAAAAATGTTTAATAAAACATATTTCAGCTATTTTAGATTTTCTTTGACCCCAAAATACTGTATTATCAGTGAAACAGTAAGTGTCCCATCGTACCCGGCACCCGGGAACAATGGGACAAATGCAGCAACGTGGTTTTTTATTTTTTAAAGGCAACGGAGCAATCTACGTGTCTCAAACACTATTAAACAAGAAAGAGGACACACCAAAGCACATGTCAGGCACATTATGATTATTTTATCTAAACCGGTCTTGCAAAGAGAGGCCTGAGAAAAGAAGTGTCCCATTGTGCCCCACCCTCCCTTACTGGCCTTCATACAACCTCACTTCGACCATCAAGCGCGGTTCCGGGTCAGTATTACCGTTGCTAACACATTTTATTCATTATTTATGAAATACGTGATTTTGTGATGTGCGGGTTGCCTACGTGTGAAAATTGACGATCGAAATTGTCATATGACCAACCGGAAGTGAAAACTTACCACCCAAAACAAAAGTGCAAGCTCGATATTCGAAACCACTCGTTTTACACAGTGAAAGCCATGGAAAACAGCAAAGGGGTCAAAATGGCCCCTCTGGTAATGCGAGGTATATGCCTCAATATCTCCGAAAGTTTTTGTCGCACATGTCTGATATTTTGGGTCAAAGCGTATCTAGGTGACACATGACAAGTCAAAAAATCTCGAGTCGGTGAAAAAAAAATTTAATAGTTCGTTTGGCAATTCAAAACGAAAAAGGGTCATTTTGACCCCTGTGGTCGTTCTAGTGTTAATGTTGCCAAGTTATACAACATAAGATCATGGAAACGTGTTGATGTGCCAAACATTGTAAGAGTATTTCCTCGTTTGAAGCTGAATGCAGATGAAGCTATGAATGAAGATTACTATCGTCAGCAAGTTTTATTATTTGTGCCATGGAGTGAAGGAACTAAAGCTGAACTTAAAGGCTCTGAGGAATTGTGGAAAGACGTTTATGATCGACATGGTTTGGGGGAAATGAATGTATCAAATTTGGACATAAATGTGACATCAAATGTTGAAAATGTAAGTGATGATGAAGCAGAAGTGGAAAATCAAGGAGATGTTGGAAATGAGGATTGGATGATTGCATCTAGACTCCCTGCTTTACGACAGTGTGAGAAGGTTGAGCTTGGTCGAAGAGAGATTGATGTTCAGTTTGACTGGGAAGCTAGATCAAAAGTTTATGAAGAATATGGTGATTTGAAATATTTTAAAGGATTCATCGACATGGAAAAGAAAAAAACTGTTACTAGTTCTTTCCAGAAAGAATTGCCCAATGTGGTATTTTCTGCAGAACAAGAGGCAGTGAAAAAACTAGAAAGAAGAACTGGAAGATCAAATCGATTCTTTAATAACTGGAAGTGAAAGACATTTGCCTAAACGTGTTCTTGTGCAAGGAAAAGCAGGTATGTTGATAAGATATGAACAGATGCCTGTTTGTTTGTGTATATCTCCTTTTTTAATTGGTTTATTTTTTCTTGCAGGGACTGGCAAAAGTTTGTTAATTCGATTTTTGGTTGCAAACCTTTTTGAGAAATTTGGTGAAGGTTCATACCTTTTGATGGGCCCAACCGGTGTATGTGCTGTCAACATCAATGGTGCCACGCTGCACTCTGTCTTAAAAATCCCCAGAACAAGAAAGGACTTTAAACCGCTTAATGGAGAAATAGCGAGAAAGTTTTGTGACATGATGACAAAGGTGAAATTTGTCATTATTGATGAATACTCAATGATAGGGTGCAACATGCTTGGTATGATTGATCGTAGGTTGAGGGAAGGAACTGGTGTTAATGAGGTGTTTGGATCATTGAATGTGTACTTTTTTGGGGACATCAGGCAACTTCCACCTGTTAAGGATTCACCTTTGTTCACTAATAATCCACGAGGTGAATTAGGTCACCATGGCAAAGGTGTGATGAATTCATTTGAAAAACATTTCATTCTATCCAATGTTCATCGTCAGAAAGATCAGAAGTATTTGGAAGTCTTGGATCGCCTTAGTGTTGGTGATGTCAGTATTGACAATTATAATATTTTGAAGCAGAGATTTACTTCTAATGTTAGCAGAACTGTTTTGAATGAGTTTAATGATGCTGTTCGGCTATTTTCAACCAAAGATGCAGTGAAAAAGTACAATGAAGAAAAGTTGCATAACTTAAAAGATGAAAACGGTAACATGGTTCCTGTAGCCCGTGTGCCTGCTAAACATAGTGGAAGAGATGCAAGTAATGGTTCAACAGAACAAGCTCAGGGTTTGCATAGCTGCTTGAATCTTGCAAGAGGTACCAAAATAATGCTACGAACTAATTTGTGGGTAGAGAAAGGTTTGGTCAATGGATCAACGGGCAGTGTTGTTGATTTATTATATGATGTGAAC
>JAPTSV010000162.1:0-11999 GCA_026979955.1 Megalurothrips usitatus
TGTTGTCGAGAGGATTCCAAAGAATTTTACCGCAAGTGTCTAGGAATATTGGTTGCCGAGATATCGCATGTCAGTGAGTCAGTGAGTCAGTCAGTCAGTGAGCAATACGGGTGTATGGTTTATAGATATACATATACTTTTTTTTAACGTTTTGTTTGCGCGATGATCTTCCCTTTCGAACAATGTCGTTTTTTTGTTTTTTTGTCTTGTTTATGTATTTTGTAAACTGGTGCTGTTTCCTTTTCGCTGACTGGTTTGTTCGCGGGTCTCACCGCCCGCTGGTACACTTTTATTGCTAAAAAAGGGGATTTAGTTTTGTTTGTTTGGCGTTTATTGCTTAATTGTGTCGGGACAACACAATTTTTCGGACTTCACGGGTGTTGCGGGGGCAACCGCGGTCCCATTTAAATTAGCGCGCGTCGCACTCGGCGCATCGCGCCCCGCCACCCGAGTGACCAGCGGAGCCACGCGAGCCGATGAGAGCCGAAAGCCCTTCGGCCGCGGGGCGCCCGGCTGGCAGGGAAAGCCCTGGAGAGGAGCCGCGAGCGGTAGCCCTGGGCGGTATTTCGGTATACCGGTAAATACCGCGGTATTTTTTATACCGCAGCCACGGTATTGAATTTTTAGAATACCGGTATATCGCGCTGGCATAATACCGCGATACCGCCGCGATACCGCTCGATACCGCGATACGGCGGTGTGTCGGTGGCGATACGGAACGAAGACGCCCCTCTCCCCCTCCCTCCGCTTCGCCGCGCCGCCTTGCCGATTGCCGTTGTGTTTGCCGCCACGGAGTATATAGTCCCCTGGAGGTACGGCTTGATGCGCCAGGCGGCCAGAATCGGCTGCCGTCTGCGGCGGGGCCTGGTGGTAGGCCCCGCCGCCACCGCGCGGCGCTAGTGTCGCTACGGCGACTCCTCGCCGCCCGGCTCCGCAGGGGAACATAGGGAAAGGGGCGCGCGCAGAGCTTTGGCGGGCCCTAGCGGCTTTGCGGTTGGGTTTAGATGGGTGGTGTAAGCGAGACGATTGTAGCAGAAAGTCTAAGCTTTCAGATGATATGAATATCATGCCGATCCGACACAAGCAAAGCGAACGCCGGCGTCGGAAACGTGTGCGGTCGGCGGTCCTCCGTGCGGACCGGGTCCCGCGGACGGCCGGTGCTGCTGGCACGCAGCTGGAAATGTTCCGATTTCGTGGTTTGCAGATATGTCATCTCTCCCAAATGATTTACAAGAGTTATCAGAGTGATCTTCGACGATTTTTGTCTATCATGAACTGTTTTTCCGTCTTAAAACAGTGATACCCTGGGGTGGCTTAGGTTCACCGTGGTTTGAAGTTTCGCGGCTTATCTGACACAACTTTAGTATTAGCAGAAATATTCAATCTATGAGTAATACAAAGAAACAAGGAAAACGCGGTTTTGACACAATAAAACAACCCTAACCCTGTAATAGGCCTGGCCGAGACGCCTGTCAATCACGAGAAAATGCCTTATTGTTTTGTGCCTCGGTGCCAAAGTGGCTCAAAAGCACAGAGAAAGCACCACACTGACAATGGGCTACCTAAGATTCACTTCTTCCAACCCCCAACTGAGGTAACGTTTGTAGACTTCTGTATATTACTTCAATTGGCAAAGAAGTCTGCGAAAGTGAGAAATGTGTACATGACATGCAAAAATAAATCCTGTCACTTGCATGAATGCGCAGGGAAAGGAGCGACATCTGATCTAAATTTTCATGCCAAACGCTTTTGATTTTATAGATGATCACATGATATTCAAACCCCAATAATCTTCATTGATTTCCACTGTCATGTGCACATCCATATAATTTTGCCAAAAAATAGCCAGAAGGAGAGTAGTCACGAAGCTGCTTTGTATGGAGTATGTTTTCTATAAATCTGAATTGTACTATTTCCACTGCATTACAATCTTATCCATAGAACTATTACACATATTTCTGTAAGATTGCAAAAACATGTTAAGAGTAGACCAGTAGAGAACATGCTCCAAAAATTATATTAATGCTACTACATGTATGGGTACGATGATATTAGAGAAAAGTGGATGATGAAGTAGAACAAGTGGAAGCTGACAAAAATTCTGCTTTTATTCACATCTGTCTCTTTAAAATATGTTACTTATTCACAGGAGGCAGTAGTTGAGTGGGCTAAATTAATTAAAAGAGACAAGTCATTAACTAAAAAAGATAAGGTGTGCTCAGAGCATTTTTGGACGATGATATGCTCGTTTATGATGAGCACATCATAAATGGAGAAAAAGTCAGATCGCTCAGAGACAGAGCCACTCTGAAACCAGGTGCCAAACCTGTTAAATTTGACAATTATCCTTTATATTACCATCCTAAAGTCTCGAATAGAAAACCCCCAGCCCAGAGAAAAATCATCCCATCACAAGAAGAGAAAATAAGCACTTCCCATCCCAGTCACCAAAGTTCCAAAGTTGAAAATGATGTAGCTGATAAAGATAGTGCTCACTTCAGTCAAAATAGTGAAAATTCCAATGAAGAATGCACTGGAACAATTTCTGACAGTAATAATAATAATGGGCATCAACCACAACCTGAAATAGTCTCATGGATCCATAGCTTACCTTCCCTCACCTTTCCACAAGATTGGGTCCTTTGCAACACCATCAATCAGCATCAAAAAGTACTTGTTAGAATAGCACCAGAAAATCTCAAAATTGACAAGGCCATCACTTTTCAAGATTCATTTCCAGCTGCCATTTCATTTCGTGGTGTTTTGTTTGAAGGACTCGTAAACAAAAAAAATATTTCTAGTGTTAAGGAGGCTCAGAAATTATTAAACATTGTCAACATGATGAAAGTTTGTGAAGGTACTGGGATTCCGAGCAAACCTTACAGTGTTAATTGCAATGGCCCAGCTGTGCCCAAAGGTAAGAGATGTGCCTGTTGTAATGAAGAGAGAGAAAGAATAAGGAAAAGGAAGGAAAGAAAAGAAAAAATTGAAAAGAAGCTGGCACAAAAGAAGTCAAGACAAAAAATCATGGTGAATTCACTTAGAAGATCAAAGAAAAGATTACTTGTCAAGGTAAGAATTTTTTCCGCAGACCTATCTTGGGATTGTAGTTTATAAGGGAGTGCGCATTTTTTCCATTGCAGATTCAGAAATACACTGGCGACCAAAATTAGCGGTCCACTAACGGCGGGCGCTGTAATTTCTAAGTTTTTGAAGGTAGAACCTTGAAATTTGCTACAGGCCTGCCTCCAACCTTTGACTCGAGCCTCTGAAAGCGGCAACACCAGGTGCCACCCCCTCTGGTAACAGCCACCCCTAACGCGCGGCGGGGTGGAAAAACGCCGAAAGAGGGCGTCAGAAAACACCGATAAGGAGGTCCAATGGGGGTAAAACTTCGTTTACCAGTTCAATAGACCCCGGGTGACAAGGTGGCATCACAATTTGAACGGTCGTTCAAACCCACAGAGTACAGAGTCCCGGGTGACGGGCTTTTTCAGGACCTTCCGGTGGCCGCAGCGGTTTGGCCGTCCGGGCCCTTCAAGACAAAGGTTTGGGACACCCTGCGCCGCTCGAAACGATTTGCTACCCCTACTCAGTTCGGCGGTATCGGAGGTGACTTTAAGGGTTGGGTTTTCTTGATTTTCGAGGTTTTTTGGCTGTAGCGCGAGAACGGATCGGACGAGCGACTTCAAATTTTGTGTGCTGATGGCCCCGGACAAGGCGCATCTGGCGCTGGGTCCAAAATTCACCTCCGCACTTTGGGGGCGGCAGGGCAGGGGTTAAGGGTAGCCACCCCATACGAGGGGGTGAATTTTCTTTTCGGATGGAAATTTTTGATTGGGCCGTATTGGCACAGGCCCTGCACACCTTTTCTGGCGTCTTTTTCGATTCTGAAATGCATTTAAGGACAAAAAAACCTCAATTTTCAAAAATGCCTTTTGGTTTTTCAGGGGTTGCGGTCAAAGGGTTCGTCCTATCGGGGAAAAAAACAGACGGACATGTGCCCCGAAGGCTCCTGCATGATGTGCAATTCATTTTTGGTGACAAAAAAATTCACCCCCCGTAGGGGGTGGGGGTAACTGGGGTGGGGGGTGGGTTTGAACGACCGTTCAAATTGTGATGTCACCTTGTCACCCGGGGTCTATTGAACTGGTAAACGAAGTTTTACCCCCATTGGACCTCCTTATCGGTGTTTTCTGACGCCCTCTTTCGGCGTTTTTCCACCCCGCCGCGTGTTAGGGGTGGCTGTTACCAGAGGGGGTGGCACCTGGTGTTGCCGCTTTCAGAGGCTCGAGTCAAAGGTTGGAGGCAGGCCTGTAGCAAATTTGAAGGTTCTACCTCCAAAAACTTTGAAATTACAGCGCCCGCCGTTAGTGGACCGCTAATTTTGATCGCCAGTGTATAAAATCAGAATCCAGGAGGCTCTAGCTGAATGCAGTACAAAGAAGGATGAGGTGCTTCAAGAGGCCATAAAAGACCTTCCTAAGAACCAACAGCAAGCAGTGATGGCCATATTTGTATTTGATGCAGCGAAGAGAAAAGGGCCATCTGTAAGAAGGTACACAATTGAGTGGGTATATGAGTGTATGTTAATGCGAATCAAAAGCCCAAAGCTGTATCAACATATAAGAGACCATGAGATATTGCCAGTACCTTGCAACAGCACCATTAGGGGTTACCTAAAAAATTACAGCGGGGCATTTGGCTTCCAGCCATCAACTTTTGAGATGCTGAAAAAGAAGGGCGAGGACCTGGAAGCTCAGAAAAAGAGAGGTATAACTGTTAACCTGCATTTCTTCATAATATTAATTCTGACCAAGCTGTAAATAAAAACAATTTCCACACAGGTGTAATTATGATTGATGAAGTGAAGCTCACACCTGGAACTTACTTTAATCGTGATTCACTCAAATTTGAGGGTTTCAAAGACTTGGGAGACAAGGACTTGGAAGCATTTGGTGAGGAGGCAACAGAGGCTTATGAGGAGGCCACCCAAAAGCCTCGAGGAGGAGATCCTGCAGTAAATGCAGCAAAAAAAAAGAAAGATGAGAAATATAAGAAAAAAAGGGATATAAATCTTGGAGACCATGCTTTAGTAATAACATTCCAGCCCTTTCAGGGATCTTGGGTGCAGAACTTAGCATGTTTCCTCACCAAAGACGCTGCCAGTGATGAGGAATTGACAAAGCTGATCCTGGAGTCTGTTATTTTAGTAGAGTACTGCGGTTTTGAGGTGGATGGTGTAATAACAGATGGTGCTTCATGGAACCGTTCCATGTGGCCAAAATTTGGAGTGACAGAGAAAAATCCATCTGCAGACCACCCCTGTGATGTCGATCCAAACAGGAGGCTTTATTTTTTCTCTGACTATCCTCATCTGCTTAAGTGCATGAGGAACTGTTTGCTGTCAAAAAAAGTGATTGAGGTAAAATAAAAAGTTTATACAAGCAAGTACAACAAGTACAAACATGCAAGCTTTTTTCATGTTGCCACTGACTTACTGAAATTGAAATTGTTACAGACTCCACAAGGAGATATTACATTGGCCCATTGGGAAGCGGTTGTGGAGGCAGACGCACTCCGTGCAGTGGGCTTGAGAGAATGCCCTCGCCTTACCCAGGAAACATTGAACACCGACCCCTGGTCGAAAATGAGATGCAACCTGGCATGGCAGGTAAAAGTTTTGAATATCATATTTTAAGAACATCAAAATTTTAAAAAAATGAAATGCACTCACCTCTAAGATGTTTTCATCCTATGCTTCCAGTTTTGGAGTGGCTCTGCAGCGGCTGGAATGCAATCTTATAGATTTCAGGGCGTAGAAGCTTTGGATGACTGTGATGCTTCCAGTGTCTTTTGCAGTCTAGTAAATGAGCTGTCGGATGTAATGAACAGCAGGACACCAAAGGCAGCACTACGCCCCAATTCTGAAATGATAAAGGTAAATTTCAAATTGATTGTAACTAAACCTATTTTTGTTTATATTCAGCACTTTACCTTATCTTTTTCAGACCATTGACAAATTTTTGGACAGGCTGAAAGAGATTCAAGACCACTTAACCGAAAAGAGACAGACTGTAGAACTTAAGGCTGAAAAGGCAAGAATTGAAATTTTGGAAAAAAGGAACAAGAGGTTCAAGTCACAGGAGGCAGCAATTCTCAAAAGAAGAGAGTGGGTGTTTTCAGAATCAACTGATATTGGGCTGAAAGTCAGTCTTGAGAATACAAAACAGTTGCTGTCATTTTTGTGCTCTAAACATATTGGTTATCAATATCTAATGACATGTCGCCTTAACCAAGATGCACTCGAGGTCAGTCCGGCAAAAAATTTCTTTGTCAAATTAAGTTTAGACACTTAAAGGAATACATACCCATGTTCAATATTGCAGCGTTTCTTTGGACTAATGCGGCAATCTTGTGGGCAAAACTCACATCCTGAGCCACATGTATTTGGCCAACTGTTTAGATTGCTTTCAATCTACTCATTGGTGAAGCCTATCAAAGGCAGCAACATCACAGGAGGTGAACTGCTGAAAACTCTCCTTTCTCTTGATGACCTGAAGGATAAAACAAATGAGGAAAGGAAAGAGGAGCTTGACAGACGCCTTGATCACATTGTTTAGGCTGGTAAGAAAATTTCACGCACAGTTATTAAAAAAAATACCTCTGTAACACACAACTACATATCCCTTTTTCAGGAGAAGATTTCCATGATGTGACAGGTATTGTTGAATTTCTAGAGGATCATGATTATTTTGATGAGGCAGTAGATGAATTTGCTCTAGTTTACGTTGCTGGCTATACAGCCAGAAAATCAAAGAAATTCTCCAACGGATGTGAAGAGTGTGAAAAACGTCTCAAGCTTCTTGATGAAAAAAGTGCCACAGATGAGCATCTCCTCATCAAGCTGAAAACTAGAGGATATCTGATATTCCCATCCAATGAAATTGTGTTGATGCTGCGACACCTGGAGAAACACATTATCCAGGCTAGCACAAACAATGAGCTGGAGGAGAACATTCTTTTCATCATTGTGGAAAAATTGGAGCAAGATAAGGGTTTACCATTAGTTGGTTGTGACATCCACAAAAATGAAATTTCAAAGGCCACAACCAAATTTTACTTGATCGTGAGGATGCATTTCCTGTGCAAGAGGTGGAATGAGAAAACAGCCAAACAAAAAAAAAGATCAAAGAAAACATAGAAAACAGGCACATCTCACCTAGTTTTGTTGTTGTTGTTGATTGCAGTTTTGTTATGTTGTTGATTGCCAGTATATTTTTATCTAATATTTCATTGAGTTCATTATGGCCTAGTCACCAGTATGTGACAAATATAGCTAGCTTTACTCTAATTTTAAGAATTATTTAATTGGATTGCACAGTGCGCTTTGAAATCATTTTTAACCACAAATACTTACCATTACATGTTATCTAATTGCTGCAATGTGCTGCAAGTCACCTTCTTATTCTTTTTCTTTGTTGTTTTTCCATGGGTGAATGGAGTCATGATGGATGGCAATTAATAATTGTATCACTATACTTTCTTCTAGTGAAATTTGTTTCATGGCAGTTACACCTATTCTACTAAATCTTTAATTTTATTGAAAATATTTGTTACATTGCTATCTAAAAAAAAGTCTTCCACTCATACAAATAAATCGGTGACATCCCTGACACAACTTCCCTCCAGTGCTCTGACAGCTCTGACCTACTCTGACCTCAGCGGTAAACGTCGAATCAAATCTGGTTACCGAAGCGTAATATATAAACATAGTGTAATGGTGCACAAAAGTCGTCGAAGATCACTCTGATAACTCTTGTAAATCATTTGGGAGAGATGACATATCTGCAAACCACGAAATCGGAACATTTCCAGCTGCGTGCCAGCAGCACCGGCCGTCCGCGGGACCCGGTCCGCACGGAGGACCGCCGACCGCACACGTTTCCGACGCCGGCGTTCGCTTTGCTTGTGTCGGATCGGCATGATATTCATATCATCTGAAAGCTTAGACTTTCTGCTACAATCGTCTTGCTTACACCACCCATCTAAACCCAACCGCAAAGCCGCTAGGGCCCGCCAAAGCTCGGCGCGCGCCCCTTTCCCTATGTTCCCCAGCGGAGCCGGGCGGCGAGGAGTCGCCGTAGCGACACTAGCGCCGCGCGGCGGTGGACAAACGAAGGGCTCCACCCGGACGGGGCTGGGAGCCAGATCGCCTGGCCTAGCCGTACCTCCAGGGGACTATATACTCCGTGTTTGCCGCTGTCGCACCGACACCACCGACCGGCCGAGACCGAAATCCGACACCTGACCGCTGCAGCGCGAGAAGACAGGCGCCGCGCCGCCGCCGGAGGCGTTTGTTGTGCAGTCAGTTCAGTACTGCGCACGTTGCTGTGCCTGTCGGCCGGCCGTCCGCGTCCGAGCCCGAGCTTCATCGGGCTGTTTCGGCGCTGCCTACTGCCGTGTGCCATCCAAGTCCAAGATGTCTCACATCTGGAAGTTCTTTACGGAAGTCTCAAAGAGTGAGGGCAAGTGCAATGAGTGTTGTAAATTAGTGCCGCGCGCCGGGGGCACGTCGAACCTGAAGACACACTTAAAAAACTACCATCCTTTTGTCCATCATGAACTTCGGAAGTTGATGGGCAGTGGGGCTTCAGCCGGAGTCCGGCGAAGTAACAGCACCAGCAGCCTTGATGACGAAGAAAGCATTGAGGACGACCCTCGTTCCCCACCATAGCCATCGCCTAGCTCTACTTCATCGAGATCGACAACGCCGGCACCGTTAGTTGATTGGGTTTTTAATGTGTTTCTGTTATTTTGCGTCCGTCTCGTGATGTAAATTTCAGAGCGAGTCCGGTATGGACGCGAGCGCGACGTCTTGTATGGGCACTTAAATCGAGGCTCGAGAACGGAAGTGAAAGAGGATGAATACTTTAAACGGATCGGGTAGAATGACAAACCGCTTGTACACGTGGTGGAATCTCATGCTGCCCGTTTTCGCTCCGGAAGTTTTCTTGTCGAGTCGAGCGAGCCTCGTCAGAAATGTCTATTACATTAGAGCATTCCAAACAAAAAAATTTAAATCGGAACCGGGGCAAATTACTTTTTTTTATCGACGCCGAAGTGTCCCTGCGATGTTTTTGCACCAGTAAAAGACGTGATCTTGCGTTCGAGACCCGAGGCCGAGCCTACGCTTTACCTACGATGCTCGCGAACGGAAGTCGAGCAGGAACATTTCCATAAAATCATACCGCTAAGAGTATAGAGTATCCACGCAGCGTGCGTCATTGGGAACGGTGGTGAGGCGTTCGGGTTTGAATGGGATATTCCGCTGAATCCCAGAACGGAAGTAGACAAGGCGTGCGAAAGGATGGGGCATGGGAAACGTTTTCGTCTACCACATCGCCGCGCCCATCTTTTCGTACTTCTTGACATCTTACTTCCGTTCTTGGGTTAAACGGAGTACCCTATAGGTTAACGTTAACCGTTTCTCATTTCGTTTGCAGGATGTCACCACCCCCAGCGCTTCCGTCGTCGTCTGCTTCTGCCCCTCCGCCTGCCACGCATCAGCCGACACTAACCGGTTTCCGCAAAATGTCTGCGGCATTTTAACATTGGCCGTACAGCGCTGTCAAGGCCGCTGGCCGGTGTAATGTCGCGGAAACGCAGTAGATTTAGCGTTGCCACACGATATCGCGTTATCGGCGGTATTTTAACGCACGGTAACACGGTATTTGCGGTATTTGAACGCACGGTAACGCGGTATCGACGGTGTTATACCGTACGGTATCTCGGTATTAGCGGTACTTTACCGCGCGATACCGCGGTATCAGCGGTATGGCACCGGGCCGGCTTCGGCGGTAAATACCGGTTTCGGTATACCGCCGAAACCGTGGATAACAAAAATACCGTGCCGCGGTACCGAAATTTGGATACCGCCCAGGGCTAGCGAGCGGGCCCGGGTGGGCCGCGGCGACCCGCAAGCAAGTCAGTCACGGTCGAACGGGGCCACCCGAAACACGAGAATAAACCAGAACGGTATTACAAGTATTCGGCTGAACCACCATAAATTGACAACCGAAACAGTAGGCGTGGTGTGGTGCCCTTGTTTCCAATTGCTGCGGCCCGCAAAGTCCAACGTCGAAAACCGCAAGTCAGTACCTCATACCGTACACTGTAAAACTTTCTTCGTAAAATAATGAGTCAGTCCTATACGAACAATTAACGAGAGTCCTCATTCCTGGCAGTTACGAGAATTTATCGTAACCTAACGAATAGTTCATTAATTTCAAAAACAGGATTGCCATAATTTAACGACCAATTCGTAAGTTTACGAATACTTCACTGTTTTTTTAAAAGTGCAATATGGTGGTCTCTTCACGCCACAATTTTGTGTTCTCCAAATGATTGCTTTTAGTTTGAAAGAAAGCAGCTCACTTCAGAACTTAACCCAGCTTTTCTGTAACTGCTAATAGTAGGAAGACCAGAATAGTTTTGTAATTTGAATCTTCAAGTAAAAGAAATTCCATCATTGGCACACCCTTAGCACTAACTAAGACTACAACGACAACTTAATATTTGGGTTTCCTAAAATAGGGCACTCCCCGTCAGAAATGAAGCTAAAGGATGGCAAAGCCAATTCTCAAAGCATTCCATAAGAGCCATGCGATGGTGTGTGAACTAATTTGTTGTGGATTCGATTGTATTGTAGGTAAGCTAAGCTTGGATGAACAATGCCTGCAAACTCAGCACTCAATACAACACCAAGTAGAAGGATTTCCCTATCAGAACACATAATTATGACCATAAAGCTTTCAACAGCAATTCTAGCTTTGCACGACCGCAACAAAACATCACAACTAGCAGACAAGTAAACAAAACAAGCGCGGGGTAAGGGGGAGGGGGGGGGGTAGTATGGTATGAGAAATATGGAACCAATGAATAGGGGGCGGGGTGATTTTCTAACATAAAGCTGTATTCGTAGGTTTGAGCCAGTGCCTAGGCTGACCTGACAAGTGTGCATCTTCTGGTTCGATTTGTGTTTCCGAAGGGCCTCTGCCTTGTCTGTTCGGTGGCGGGCGCGCACTGGCGCCCGCCGCGCCGCCCTGTGCATTCATCTCTGCAGCGTGCAAGACCAATAAATCGTCTGCTATCCATCGCCCGAAAGTTCCGGTTATGTTGATCAACTTCAGTTCACACAATGTGTTTTTGCACTAAAAATTTAATTCTCGGTTCGGATTTTTGTACGGAGGACTTGAAAGCTAACCCTTTTGGCCTTCTGAAAGGTCTTGGGGATGGTAAGCAGTGTACTACAACATCTTGTGACTGGATCATCTTGATTCTGTTCTTGAATCAAAGCTGTGACGCTTTTTAACCTTCAACTTGCTGAGTACAGTAATGTGAAGGCACTTATGCGCCCCGGCTTTTCCTCAAGAAACGGCGAGAGGTCTTTGTACAATAACCTCACTTTTGTGTTTGATTAATTGATTTGTCCATTTTTTTTTTTAGGTTCTCTGGGAGCGTTCTGTACATTAACTTGGTTCTCCATCTGTGAGTTGACTTAAACAGGACAAAGAGAAAGTTTCCTTAGATCTTCAAACAGATTTATAAAAATAATGGTTTCAAACACCATGCTTTGCTGAGATGAAATGATTGTATGATTGTAGGGATGCACGATACGTATCGATATTATTGAAATATCGATATTTTCTCCCGATATTTCGATATCGATATATCGATATGGCTTGCAAACCGATATGCCGATATATCGATATTTTTAATTGATATATTGAAGATATTTGGAGACGGTGCACCCCGGTAGACCGACCCTTATTTTCGCCGACCTATTATTCTTGCCGACCCCTCGCCGACTCATATATATTTATTATTTTATTATTTATTATATTATTTTTAAGGCAAGTTGAAATGAAATTATTTTTTTTTTTTCTGGGGAAAGCTACTAATTTTTTAAAAATTTAAAGAATTGTTATTTCAAATTT
>JAPTSV010000163.1:0-11890 GCA_026979955.1 Megalurothrips usitatus
TCGACCCCCGACTCACCGTCCACGAGAAGCTCCTCCTCCTCTACGGGTGCCGGCGTCGACGGCAGCGACACGGCCCGCCTCTCGGCAGGCGAGGCGATGACGTCATCTGTGTCCGCTGCCGCTTCTTTCCCTTGCGGCTCGGGCTGCGTGCGCTCCGGTTGAGGCTGCGTGCGCGGCGGCTCGGGGCTCCGTGGGGGGGAGAGGCCGCCGCCGGGTGAGGCGTCGCGGTCTTCTCTGCCCTTTCGGCCTCGCGCCCTCTCCGCCCAGGTCGGCGGCCTCCTCCTGTTGGGGCAGTTTACACGGATATGATTAGTCTCTCCACAAACATGACATGTTGGCTTCTGCCCCGCATAAAACACCATGGCCTCCACTCCCGCTATCCTTACATAGCTTGGCACCTCCCTCTTCATTCTGATCTTAACCAACCTCGTTCCCGACAGCAAGCCTTCAAAACACGATCCCTTCGGGTATCGTTCCTCCCTAACCTCCAAAACAGTTCCATACTGGCCAAAGCACAGCTCCACGGCGTCCGTTCCAACCTCACATGGCAGGTTCCTGACTCTCAGGATCTTGACTCCCAGCCCGCTGCCACGGATTTGGACACCGCACTTTGTTCCGTCATTAAATAAATACTCACCGGACTCCGCCGCCGCCACTTCCTCTGCTCTCTGCCCATCCACAAACTTGACATGTACCACCTTGCCCGACACTTCCACCTGCACCATCCTCAACTCCTCCAGCTCTACATTCCATTCTTACTTCAGGTACTGCCAAAACTCCAGCCCGCTGACCGTCTTCTGCCCGTCAAAGACGAAAGAAACCGTGCTCTTCCGCACGTCGGCCATGTTTCTAGGTTATGGCGGCGCAGGGGGCCGCCCGCCCGGCTTCTTTCTTGCGTCTTGACTCCTCTTCTATACAGATACTTTCTCCTCGGGCCAAAACAAAGTCTTTCTTCCACTCTCATAAAATCAAGCACCAAGCAGTCAGAAAATAAAAATCATGGCTGATCGGGTCCTGTATGCGCGGGATGGCTGATCGGGTCCCGTACCATTTCTGACAGTCACACATCACTTAAATTCTGCACGAGATCAATCGGTTTTCTTTGCTGTTTTATCTTCTTGGTTTTCTTTTTTTAACAAAAATAGAAGAAAATAAAACACGAATTGCCCATCATGAAACCCGTACGCTGGCTTTTTCTTCTGACGCACAAGGGTACTAAACATCTTTCTAACAAGGTCCTACGACAACACACTTCTGACGAAACCTGATATACATAGCATGCACCGAAAACGCACCTGGAAAACCTTGGTCGAAAATAAGGAAATCAAAATAAAGCATGGAGGTGCGGGGCATCGATCCCCGTCCCTCTCGCATGCGAAGCGAGCGCTCTACCATATGAGCTACACCCCCACTGGCGTGGTAAGGTAGGTTCACCGGACATGCACGACACCGGATCTGCTTCTTTTCTGTTGTCGCCGTGGGTTGTGCTTTGCGATCTTACTTTAGGTGGCCTCCATGGCTCAGTGGGTAGAGCACCAGTCTTGTAAACCGGGGGTCGGGATTTCGAATCTCCCTGGGGGCAATGACACTTTTTTTCCGTCCCTCCTTTTGCCCCTCGGTTTGCTTTTATTTCAGAGCACACGCGCTGCGCGACATCTAGCTGGCTGATCGGGTCCCGTACCATTTCTGACAGTCACACATCACTTAAATTCTGCACGAGATCAATCGGTTTTCTTTTCTGTTTTATCTTCTTGGTTTTCTTTTTTTAACAAAAATAGAAGAAAAAAAAACACGAATTGCCCATCATGAAACCCATACGCTGGCTTTTTCTTCTGACGCACAAGGGTACGAAACATCTTTCTAACAAGGTCCTACGACAACACACTTCTGACGAAACCTGATATACATAGCATGCACCGAAAACGCACCTGGAAAACCTTGGTCGAAAATAAGGAAATCAAAATGAAGCATGGAGGTGCGGGGCATCGATCCCCGTCCCTCTCGCATGCGAAGCGAGCGCTCTACCATATGAGCTACACCCCCACTGGCGTGCTAAGGTAGGTTCACCGGACATGCACGACACCGGATCTGCTTCTTTTCTGTTGTCGCCGTGGGTTGTGCTTTGCGATTTAACTTTAGGTGGCCTCCATGGCTCAGTGGTTAGAGCACCGGTCTTGTAAACCGCGGGGTCGGGAGTTCGAATCTCCCTGGACGGGCAATGACACTTTTTTTCCGTCCCTCCTTTTGCCCCTCGGTTTGCTTTTATTTCAGAGCCCACGCGCTGCGCGACATCTGGCTGGCTGATCGGGTCCCGGCCATTTCTGACAGTCACACATCACTTAAATTCTGCACTGATCAATCGGTTTTCTTTTCTGTTTTATCTTCTTGGTTTTCTTTGAGTAAGGAAATCTGCCACCTGCTGCAGCACGCCAGTTTGCGCGCGTGCGCCGTATCCGACCACCTCGCCCTGGCCGTCCACCTGGACCTGGAGATGGCTGGTCCCTCCCGCCCCCCGCCACCGTCGGGTACGTGGAAGTTTGACGCCGCGCTGCTCCGGAGCCCCTCCTTCCTGCCGGCTCTCCGGGAGGCCTACGAGGGATGGAGAGAGGGGAGGGAAGACTGCGAGGACCCCGTCGAGTGGTGGGAGAAGATAAAAGGCCGCATCAAGGAGCTCGCGACGCGGATGGGGAGAGAGGGGAGGAGGGATGAGAGATCGATGCTTAAGTACTACCAGGACTGCCTCACCGAGCTGTGTACTTCCCCCAGCAGGAGCCTGGAGGACGCCGCCACCATCGCGGACATCAAGGGGAGAGTCCTCCGGATCCTCAGCCGCCGCCTCGCGGGCACCGCAGCCAGGGCCAAGGTGGACACGGCCGTGGACGGCGAGACCATCGGCGTCCACCATGTTGCCGCCAGCCGGCGCAGGAGGGCGGCCGGCACCCTGGACGGGCTGAGGGACGACGGAGGGGAGGTCCTGCGAGGAGAGGAGGCCGTGGCCGAACATGTGCGAGGCCACTTCGCCCGGGTGCTCGGCGCCCCTCCCGCGGAGGTGAGCAGCAGCGAGACAGCCAGTATTGGAACCTGCGGACCGAGTCCGGACGCACCGTCGTGGACGCCGCTCCTGGACGCTGTGGTGCCGGAAGCCGTGCTCACAGAGGACGACAACGACGCCCTGCTCGCCCCGGTGTCCACCGACGAGCTCATGGCCGCCCTCAAGGAGAGCCCCCGCGGGAAGAGCCCGGGGGAGGACGGACTCACAGCGGAGTTCTACCTGGCCGCGTGGGACGAGGTCGGCGCCGACCTGCTGGCCGCCGTCAACGCCATCCTGGACCGGCGGCAGGTTGCGCCTAGCCACAAGAAGGGAATCATCGTCCTGGTCCCGAAGGCCGCGAGGCCGGTACGGGTGAAGGATCTGCGCCCCGTGACCCTTCTAAACCTGGACGGGAAGCTGCTCTCCAGGGTGATGTGCCGGCGCATGTCCCGGTGGCAGGGGAGGCTACTGCACCCTGCTCAGGTCCGCGGCGGGGCAGACCGCAACATGCACGGGGCCCTGGCGGACATCCGGGACGCCGTCTCCGTCGTGCAGCTGGCCGCCGCCAAGAAGAACACCAAGGTGGGGGCCTGCATCGTGGCGCTGGACATCAGCGCCGCCTTCGACTCGGTGTCGTGGGAGTTCATGTGGCAGGTGCTGCGGCGGTACGGAGTGCGGGAGGACGCAATCAGCTTGATCCAGTCCATGTACATCGAGGCCACGGTGCAGGTCCAGGTCAACGGGAAGCTGACGACGGCATTCCGGCCCCGGCGAGGCATCCGACAGGGCTGCCCGTGGTCCATGCTGTTCTTCGCGGTCATCATGTCGCCGCTGGTGCGCGCGCTGGATGCGCGGCTGCCGGGGGTCTCTCTGCCGGACGCAACGGGGGGAGGCGCCAGGCCGCGATTCGCCGTCAGCTCGTACGTCGATGACGTCGTCGCCGTCCTGGAGAGGCCCACGGACGGGGAGGTGCTTTCCACCACCCTCGAGACCTTTGCCGACGAGTCGGGGCTCCGCGTCAACGCCAGCAAGTCCCAAGCCATGCCACTGGGGGCGTGGCGGACGGACACGCCACTGTTCTGTGACTATGTCGACAGGATGCGGGTCCTCGGCGTCGTCTTTACCACCCGGGTCCAGGACTTGCTGGCTGCGAACTGGGAGGCGCGGATGACGGCCGTGACCCTTGCCGTCAGGGATGCCCGGGTCCGAGCCCTGAACGTCGTACAGCGGGTGGCCTACGCTAACACGTACGTCCTCCCCCTGCTGTGGCACCTGGCCGCCGTGGTGCCCCTGACAGCCGAGGCCGTCCGGGACGTGACCGCGGAGCTGGGAAAGTTCCTGTGGGCCGGCTACCCCCTCCGCGTCGCCATGGACGTGATGGTGCTGCCCGCCGACAAGGGTGGCCTCTGCCTCCACCACCCCGGGCTGAAGGCGAGGGCACTGTTCACGGGCCGGTGGCTGACGGCGTCCCGGTCGCCGGAGGCGTCCTTGGCGGGGGCGTGGCTCCACGTGCTGGCGGTGCTATATCCGCCCGGCACGTCGCTGCCCCTCGCCGCCGGCCACTACCGCGCTATCCGCGAGGCGGCGACCGTCAACGAGGACCTGCGGGGACGGGAGCTCAACCGGGCCCTGTACGCCGCCGCCCTGGAGAAACACGCCGACAACAACATCAGGGCCATCCCCCGAGTCCAACGGCGACGCCCGGATGCCGACTGGGGCCGCGTGTGGCGGTGCGTCAACTCGCCCCTCCATGACGTGGCAGTGCGAGACTCGTGGTTCCGGGTGGCGCACGGCGTCATTGGGACCAGGGTGATGATGGCGGCGACGAACAGGGCCGACTCCCAGCTGTGTCCGGAGTGTGCGGTGCCGGACACGACCACCCACCACTTGGCGGAGTGCGGCCCCAACCGCCGCACCATCTGGAGGTGGGCGTCGACGACGATGGCGGCCTTGACGGGGGCCACCGTGCCGCTCCCGCCCAAGACCATGGTCGAGCCCGGCTTTGACACGCCGCGCACAACCAAGGCAGCTGCCGCGATGTGGCTGTGCGGCGTCACCGTCGCTTTCCTGGAGAGGCGGACGAGCGCGGACGTCGGCCAGTTCCAGAAGTTCGTAATGAAGAGGAGGGCGGAGGCGAACATCCCGGCGTCCGTCAGGGACGTGCTGCAGCGGCTTTGACGACAGTGCGGGCGCCAAGAGGGGCTAGGCTGCCGGTCCCCCAGCAGCCGACGCCACCCCGAGGACGGCGATGACGGAGCCGCCGCGCAACGCAGGGCGCCGCCACGCGCTGCCACGCGCCGCCACGCGCCGCCACGCGCCGCCACGCGCCGCCACGCGCCGCCACGCGCCGCCACGTGCCGCCACGCGCCACCACGCGCCGCCACGCGCCGCCACGTGACGCGTGGCTAGGCGCCACAACGCCACGCCACGCGCCGCCGGTCGGCCGGCCGGGCTGGGCGCCGTTCTCCTGCCGCTCGCTCGCTGCGGATCGGGCAGGGCCGCAGGCGATGATCGCAGCTACGCCGCGCCACCGCGCGGACGCAAACGGCCAGCGGCACCTCGATGGCTAGCGCCGCCATGCGCTGCCACCACTCTGGCCAGGCTGCAGAGAAGAGAGGGGAGGAGAGGGGGCAAACCGAGATAGGGGAGAAGAGAGCGGGAAGGGAGGCGGGGCCGTGAGGCTTGGTGCGTCGTGGCACTGTTGCGACGTGCTCCACAGTCCCCCCCCCCCCCCCCCCCCCACCCACCCGAGGCGAAGGCAGAAGAAAGACTTGTGAATGCAATTGTTATACTGTTCTTTTAATTTTTTTTTTATATATCAAATAATTTTATTGTTAAACAGTTAAAAGATTTTAATAAATGATGTTACAAAAAAAAAAAAGTGGTTAGAGCACCGGTCTTGTAAACCGGTGGTCGGGAGTTCGAATCTCCCTGGGGGCAGTGACACTTTTTTCCGTCCCTCCTTTTGCCCCTCGGTATGCTTCTATATCAGAGCACACGCGCAGCGCGACAACTAGCTGGCTGATCGGGTCCCGTACCATTTCTGACAGTCACACATCACTTAAATTCTGCACGAGATCAATCGGTTTTCTTTTCTGTTTTATCTTCTTGGTTTTCTTTTTTTAACAAAAATAGAAGAAAATAAAACACGAATTGCCCAACATGAAACCCATACGCTGGCTTTTTCTTCTGACGCACAAGGGTACTGACCATCTTTCTAATAAGGTCCTACGACAACACACTTCTGACGAAACCTGATATACATAGCATGCACCGAAAACGCACCCGGAAAACCTTGGTCGAAAATAAGGAAATCAAAATGAAGCATGGAAGTGCGGGGCATCGATCCCCGTCCCTCTCGCATGCGAAGCGAGCGCTCTACCATATGAGCTACACCCCCACTGGCGTGCTAAGGTAGGTTCACCGGACATGCACGACACCGGATCTGCTTCTTTTCTGTTGTCGCCGTGGGTTGTGCTTTGCGATTTAACTTTAGGTGGCCTCCATGGCTCAGTGGTTAGAGCACCGGTCTTGTAAACCGGTGGTCGGGAGTTCGAATCTCCCTGGGGGCAGTGACACTTTTTTCCGTCCCTCCTTTTGCCCCTCGGTTTGCTTCTATTTCAGAGCACACGCGCTGCGCGACATCTAGCTGGCTGATCGGGTCCCGTACCATTTCTGACAGTCACACATCACTTAAATTCTGCACGAGATCAATCGGTTTTCTTTTCTGTTTTATCTTCTTGGTTTTCTTTTTTTAACAAAAATAGAAGAAAATAAAACACGAATTGCCCATCATGAAACCCATACGCTGGCTTTTTCTTCTGACGCACAAGGGTACTGACCATCTTTCTAATAAGGTCCTACGACAACACACTTCTGACGAAACCTGATATACATAGCATGCACCGAAAACGCACCCGGAAAACCTTGGTCGAATATAAGGAAATCAAAATGAAGCATGGAAGTGCGGGGCATCGATCCCCGTCCCTCTCGCATGCGAAGCGAGCGCTCTACCATATGAGCTACACCCCCACTGGCGTGCTAAGCTAGGTTCACCGGACATGCACGACACCGGATCTGCTTCTTTTCTGTTGTCGCCGTGGGTTGTGCTTTGCAATTTAACTTTAGGTGGCCTCCATGGCTCAGTGGTTAGAGCACCGGTCTTGTAAACCGGGGGTCGGGAGTTCGAATCTCCCTGGGGGCAATGACACTTTTTTTCCGTCCCTCCTTTTGCCCCTCGGTTTGCTTCTATTTCAGAGCACACGCGCTGCGCGACATCTAGCTGGCTGATCGGGTCCCGTACCATTTCTGACAGTCACACATCACTTAAATTCTGCACGAGATCAATCGGTTTTCTTTTCTGTTTTATCTTCTTGGTTTTCTTTTTTTAACAAAAATAGAAGAAAATAAAACACGAATTGCCCATCATGAAACCCATACGCTGGCTTTTTCTTCTGACGCACAAGGGTACTAACCATCTTTCTAACAAGGTCCTACGACAACACACTTCTGACGAAACCTGATATACATAGCATGCACCGAAAACGCACCCGGAAAACCTTGGTCGAAAATAAGGAAATCAAAATGAAGCATGGAGGTGCGGGGCATCGATCCCCGTCCCTCTCGCATGCGAAGCGAGCGCTCTACCATATGAGCTACACCCCCACTGGCGTGCTGAGCTAGGTTCACCGGACATGCACGACACCGGATCTGCTTCTTTTCTGTTGTCGCCGTGGGTTGTGCTTTGCGATTTAACTTTAGGTGGCCTCCATGGCTCAGTGGTTAGAGCACCGGTCTTGTAAACCGGTGGTCGGGAGTTCGAATCTCCCTGGGGGCAGTGAAACTTTTTTCCGTCCCTCCTTTTGCCCCTCGGTTTGCTTCTATTTCAGAGCACACGCGCTGCGCGACATCTAGCTGGCTGATCGGGTCCCGTACCATTTCTGACAGTCACACATCACTTAAATTCTGCACGAGATCAATCGGTTTTCTTTTCTGTTTTATCTTCTTGTTTTTCTTTTTTTAACAAAAGTAGAAGAAAATAAAACACGAATTGCCCATCATGAAACCCATACGCTCCCTTTTTCTACTGACGCACAAGGGTACTAAACATCTTTCTAACAAGGTCCTACGACAACACACTTCTGACGAAACCTGATATACATAGCATGCACCGAAAACGCACCTGGAAAACCTTGGTCGAAATAAGGAAATCAAAATGAAGCATGGAAGTGCGGGGCATCGATCCCCGTCCCTCTCGCATGCGAAGCGAGCGCTCTACCATATGAGCTACACCCCCACTGGCGTGCGCGAGGTAGGTTCACCGCGACATGCACGACACCGGATCTGCTTCTTTTCTGTTGCTCGCCGTGGGTTGTGCTTTGCGATTTAACTTTAGGTGGCCTCCATGGCTCAGTGGAATTTAGAGCATAGGTCTTGTAGACACCGGGGGTTGGGAGTTCGAATCTCCCTGGGGGCAATGAGACTTCTTTTTCCGTCCCTCCTTTTGCCCCTCGGTTTGCTTCTATTTCAGAGCACACGCGCTGCGCGACGTCTAGCTGGCTGATCGGGTCCCGTACCATTTCTGACAGTCACACATCACTTAAATTCTGCACGAGATCAATCGGTTTTCTTTTCTGTTTTATCTTCTTGGTTTTCTTTTTTTAACAAAAATAGAAGAAAATAAAACACGAATTGCCCATCATGAAACCCATACGCTGGCTTTTTCTTCTGACGCACAAGGGTACTAAACATCTTTCTAACAAGGTCCTACGACAACACACTTCTGACGAAACCTGATATACATAGCATGCACCGAAAACGCACCCGGAAAACCTTGGTCGAATATAAGGAAATCAAAATGAAGCATGGAGGTGCGGGGCATCGATCCCCGTCCCTCTCGCATGCGAAGCGAGCGCTCTACCATATGAGCTACACCCCTACTGGCGTGCTAAGGTAGGTTCACCGGACATGCACGACACCGGATCTGCTTCTTTTCTGTTGTCGCCGTGGGTTGTGCTTTGCGATTTAACTTTAGGTGGCCTCCATGGCTCAGTGGTTAGAGCACCGGTCTTGTAAACCGGGGGTCGGGAGTTCGAATCTCCCTGGGGGCAATGACACTTTTTTTCCGTCCCTCCTTTTGCCCCTCGGTTTGCTTCTATATCAGAGCACACGCGCTGCGCGACATCTAGCTGGCTGATCGGGTCCCGTACCATTTCTGACAGTCACACATCACTTAAATTCTGCACGAGATCAATCGGTTTTCTTTTCTGTTTTATCTTCTTGGTTTTCTTTTTTTAACAAAAATAGAAGAAAATAAAACACGAATTGCCCATCATGAAACCCATACGCTGGCTTTTTCTTCTGACGCACAAGGGTACTAACCATCTTTCTAACAAGGTCCTACGACAACACACTTCTGACGAAACCTGATATACATAGCATGCACCGAAAACGCACCAGGAAAACCTTGGTCGAAAATAAGGAAATCAAAATGAAGCATGGAGGTGCGGGGCATCGATCCCCGTCCCTCTCGCATGCGAAGCGAGCGCTCTACCATATGAGCTACACCCCCACTGGCGTGCTAAGGTAGGTTCACCGGACATGCACGACACCGGATCTGCTTCTTTCCTGTTGTCGCCGTGGGTTGTGCTTTGCGATTTAACTTTAGGTGGCCTCCATGGCTCAGTGGTTAGAGCACCGGTCTCGTAAACCGGGGGTCG
Source organism: Megalurothrips usitatus (assembly GCA_026979955.1). Lineage (NCBI taxonomy): Eukaryota > Metazoa > Arthropoda > Insecta > Thysanoptera > Thripidae > Megalurothrips > Megalurothrips usitatus. Next base: position 9,751 of record JAPTSV010000163.1, read on the forward strand.
GGAGTTCGAATCTCCCTGGGGGCAATGACACTTTTTTTCCGTCCCTCCTTTTGCCCCTCGGTTTGCTTCTATATCAGAGCACACGCGCTGCGCGACATCTAGCTGGCTGATCGGGTCCCGTACCATTTCTGACAGTCACACATCACTTAAATTCTGCACGAGATCAATCGGTTTTCTTTTCTGTTTTATCTTCTTGGTTTTCTTTTTTTAACAAAAATAGAAGAAAATAAAACACGAATTGCCCATCATGAAACCCATACGCTGGCTTTTTCTTCTGACGCACAAGGGTACTGACCATCTTTCTAACAAGGTCCTACGACAACACACTTCTGACGAAACCTGATATACATAGCATGCACCGAAAACGCACCCGGAAAACCTTGGTCGAATATAAGGAAATCAAAATGAAGCATGGAGGTGCGGGGCATCGATCCCCGTCCCTCTCGCATGCGAAGCGAGCGCTCTACCATATGAGCTACACCCCCACTGGCGTGCTAAGGTAGGTTCACCGGACATGCACGACACCGGATCTGCTTCTTTTCTGTTGTCGCCGTGGGTTGTGCTTTGCGATTTAACTTTAGGTGGCCTCCATGGCTCAGTGGTTAGAGCACCGGTCTTGTAAACCGGGGGTCGGGAGTTCGAATCTCCCTGGGGGCAATGACTTTCCTTTTCCGTCCCTCCTTTTGCCCCTCGGTTTGCTTCTATTTCAGAGCACACGCGCTGCGCGACATCTAGCTGGCTGATCGGGTCCCGTACCATTTCTGACAGTCACACATCACTTAAATTCTGCACGAGATCAATCGGTTTTCTTTTCTGTTTTATCTTCTTGGTTTTCTTTTTTTAACAAAAATAGAAGAAAATAAAACACGAATTGCCCATCATGAAACCCATACGCTGGCTTTTTCTACTGACGCACAAGGGTACTAAACATCTTTCTAACAAGGTCCTACGACAACACACTTCTGACGAAACCTGATATACATAGCATGCACCGAAAACGCACCCGGAAAACCTTGGTCGAAAATAAGGAAATCAAAATGAAGCATGGAAGTGCGGGGCATCGATCCCCGTCCCTCTCGCATGCGAAGCGAGCGCTCTACCATATGAGCTACACCCCCACTGGCGTGCTAAGGTAGGTTCACCGGACATGCACGACACCGGATCTGCTTCTTTTCTGTTGTCGCCGTGGGTTGTGCTTTGCGATTTAACTTTAGGTGGCCTCCATGGCTCAGTGGTTAGAGCACCGGTCTTGTAAACCGGGGGTCGGGAGTTCGAATCTCCCTGGGGGCAATGACACTTTTTTTCCGTCCCTCCTTTTGCCCCTCGGTTTGCTTCTATTTCAGAGCACACGCGCTGCGCGACATCTAGCTGGCTGATCGGGTCCCGTACCATTTCTGACAGTCACACATCACTTAAATTCTGCACGAGATCAATCGGTTTTCTTTTCTGTTTTATCTTCTTGGTTTTCTTTTTTTAACAAAAATAGAAGAAAATAAAACACGAATTGCCCATCATGAAACCCATACGCTGGCTTTTTCTTCTGACGCACAAGGGTACTAAACATCTTTCTAACAAGGTCCTACGACAACACACTTCTGACGAAACCTGATATACATAGCATGCACCGAAAACGCACCCGGAAAACCTTGGTCGAATATAAGGAAATCAAAATGAAGCATGGAGGTGCGGGGCATCGATCCCCGTCCCTCTCGCATGCGAAGCGAGCGCTCTACCATATGAGCTACACCCCCACTGGCGTGCTAAGGTAGGTTCACCGGACATGCACGACACCGGATCTGCTTCTTTTCTGTTGTCGCCGTGGGTTGTGCTTTGCGATTTAACTTTAGGTGGCCTCCATGGCTCAGTGGTTAGAGCACCGGTCTTGTAAACCGGGGGTCGGGAGTTCGAATCTCCCTGGAGGCAATGACACTTTTTTTCCGTCCCTCCTTTTGCCCCTCGGTTTGCTTCTATTTCAGAGCACACGCGCTGCGCGACATCTAGCTGGCTGATCGGGTCCCGTACCATTTCTGACAGTCACACATCACTTAAATTCTGCACGAGATCAATCGGTTTTCTTTTCTGTTTTATCTTCTTGGTTTTCTTTTTTTAACAAAAATAGAAGAAAATAAAACACGAATTG
>JAPTSV010000164.1:0-11868 GCA_026979955.1 Megalurothrips usitatus
GTGCAAGACACTTTAAGTCACAAAGTAAAACTCAAGTGCTTCAAAGCACTACTAACTTTAGGTTTCGACTTGTTTGTCAACAAGCTAAACCACCAAAACTCCGCCGAAGCCATAGGCAACAGCATGCCAATTTTAGGGGGGTGTGTTGGATGTAAAAGTTGGTCACACTGCTGCCTATTGGCAGACAGCCCTCGACTGCAAATAGTGGGATAGGGGGGTGCATCTTAGTTTTGGATAAACTCAGTCTACTCCAGATCTTCCAACTGTCAAGTTCATTTATTTAATCCTCATCACAAATCATCCAGGCCACCACGTGGCAGAACTTATCTCCAACATTATGCATGTGATTTTCAGACAGAGTTGGTTTCAAATTACCCCGGATAACCACGGATAACCACGGATTACCCCGGATAACCCCGGATAACCCCGGATAGCAAAACCGACGTACACCGGATAACTCGAGTCGTTTCCCCCTCGGTGGATGGTCCTGGGACTTTGTGGACGGTCCCTAACATTTGTGGACAGTCCCGAGTCCTTGTGGGTGGGTACGATCATTTCTGGACGGTCCCCAACATTTGTGGACAGCCCCGAGTCTCTGTGGATGGGTACCATTTGTGGACGGTCCCTAACATTTGTGGACGGTCCCCAACATTTGTGGACAGCCCCGAGGGTTTGTGGACGGCTGTGGGTATTTCTGGATGAGTGCTCGGCGACGTGTTGCCGTCGAGAGTCGGTCCGGATTAAGCTGAATTTGGGGAGTTGGTTTGTGGCCCACAAAGTTGTAGCCACAAACAGGGACATCTCCGTGCGGCTGGCGGCGGGCCGGCCGAGCCGAAGGGCCGAGCGCGGCCGAGGGAGTTTCGGAGGGCTTCGGGTCCGCCCGGGTCCGGCGCGGGGACAGCGCAGTCAGGCAGTCCGAAAATGGGAGTAGAGTAAGAAGGTGTGTAGCGGTAGCAGTAAGGAGTGGAAGATGTAAGTGTAACGGCGGCGCTGGCGGCCTAGGACTAGGGACGGTAGTTGCTGCCTGCGTATCCATGCAATACAATGACTAGCAAAGTAATCCCCCGTGTTCTCCTTTGACATTGCCCCAAGAACGAGACCTGGTGTAAGCGAATAGAATCTCACCGTCCACGTGACAGACACACACTTAAAGTAGTCGTAGCTGGTACGAGAGGGACGCGCAGCGAGCGGGCCCCCGTGCTCAAGATTTGCAAGGAGCTAGCCGAGCAGGCCGCTTGCCCCCAACGCCCACCACCCCTCTTTCGTACCACTACACCTGCACGCTCCCATATTTTTTTGTCCGCACTGGCACTTACCGGAACAATAACGGAGCCTCCGTTAAAAATTGACCGTCAGTTTTACGTTTCCGTTCTGAAGAAATGTCCATAGTAAATTCTGTACCATAAACGGACAGGCTTGGAAAAAAATTACCGGTGCATCTCCGTTAAAATTCCGTTATTATTTTTAACAGTGTACATTGTAATGCGTACGATTTTTCTAATTGTACATTGTTATACACAATTAAGGTACGGTAAAGAAACTGCACAAGTATTGAGCATTGAAATGTACAATATTGTACATATTTATGTATGCTCAGATCAGTACATTACAATGTGCAAAAAAAGGACATTAACATTTAGTGTGTTCGCCTACCTTCTTTATATTGGCGCCGTCTGATAAGGCGATAACGTTTAGCAAAATATCGCCCTTCACAGCACGACCAGTGTCTTATAGGGATGCACGATACGTAACAATATTATCGAAATATCGATATTTTCTCCCGATATTTCGATATTGGTATATCGATATGGTTTGCAAACCGATATGCCGATATATCGATATTGTTAATTGATATATCGAGCGATATTTGTAGAGAATATTAAAGATATTTGTAGAGAATATTTACGATATTTGTAGGTATCACCCGCGCTTCCGCTGTCCGTATGAAAAGGCCCCGCACAGAGTAACTCTGTTTGTACCGCCAAGTTACATAGTATATCCTCTGCAATTCCTTTTGGTCAGGTCGTACCTTGTTTCCGAATGGCTCGTTTTTATCGCAATTTCACCTATACCAGGCGCCGTTTTTAGATCTTGTGTATTGCGTCAAATACCAGTATTTATTTTGAACAATAAGTTCTTTTGTCCACTTTCGGTAACAGTTTCTCGGTAACGTCCAAAAATATCGATATATCGTAAATATCGATATATTTTTCCGATATTATCTATATTATATCGCAAGGCATTTGATATTATCGATATCTATAATATTTCGGTATTCGATATTTTTTATTCGATGTGCGTCCCTAGTGTCTTAAGTTTTTGACCAGGAAGTGGATGCCAATGCGACTTGTTTCCAGGTGTCTCTCAGACTAGATCGGTGGGCCAACAACCAGTGGAAAGAAAACTTCTACATCATCCGCTTTAGCAAGAACGCATGTAGTACCACGTGGGAAAATTTAAAAATGCTCGATCCAGTGATGAGGGCTATCAATGCAACGAGAGGGAGGGGAAAGTGCTTCGTACCATCGGTAACCCAGCAAATAATGGCACTGCAGAGCAGGGTTAGGCGCTTGAAGACGTCAGACCCATGCGTTCGCTGCGTGTGTAATATGTGGTGATGTGGTTCTTCTATTTTTCGTGCTCAGGGTGCAGCTCAGTTGCATAACCAGACGCTGGATTTTACCTTCCCAAACGCACCCGTGCTGGCATACGGGCGGTACCGCGCGAGGGCAACAACGACTCACAAGCCCAGGCGAAAATCGGTGGCTCACTGGGAGCTACGGGCGAGCCATGCGTGTGGCTCGCCGCACGCTCTGCGGCCCTCAGAGCCACAGGCGAGCGGCAGTGACGCCCCCGCAGGGCTCACGGTGGGCGATGAGAACGTTCGCCCGTGGCTCGCGCAGGGCCCCTGAGTCTCATAGCCCTCTAACGTTCGCGCCTGGCTCGGCGGTGAGCTGCGGCTACGGCTCGCGCGTCGCCCTCCGGCCGCATCTTGTGCTTAGGATTTGCCTACTTGCCGGGCGCGCTGGGCCGGGCGTTGGCGTGGCTCGCCCGCCGCTCGGGCCGCGTCCGTTCCCATCGCTCGCGCGTCGCCCTGCGCACGCATCGGACGCGCAGGTGTTGCCTGCTTGCCGGGCGCGCTAGGCCGCGCGCAGCTGAGCGTTGGCGTGGCTCGCCCGCCGCCCGGGCCGCGTCCGCTCCCAACGCTCGCGCATCGCCCTGTGCGTGCTTGCCAGGGCATGTGTGTTGCCTACCTGCCAGGCGATCTCGGCGCACCCGGCCGAGCCACAGCCGAACCTTCCCATGGCTCGCCAGCCGCTCGGCCCGCGTCCGTCCCTATTGCTCGCCCATCGGCCTGCACGGTAACTGGGGCGTGAGTATTGCCGATGTAACCGGCGCGCCTGCTGGGCCAGCGGCGAGCTTTGCCGAAGCTCGCGCCTCGCCCCACGTATACCGAGGCTGTGGCCCGCCGCTGGCTCAGCACAGCTACAAGGTGCGTGAGGGCTACCTGCGTGCGCGGCGCTCTACTCCAACAAATTCACCCGGCAGCCTCTGACATTTGTGACTGTGATGTGTAGCGCCATGTACATTGACAGCCACTGCACCGCACTTTTTAAGAAATGCCGGTTTTCTCTAGAAGAGCAAAGCAAACCCCTTTGACAGTTGCAATGCTTCGCATTAAATTTCATGAAAGAACGCAGCGTGTGGCTATATGATTCATCTTCAGAAAATGCAAAATATTTGCCCGTTAGACCTTATTTTGGCACCAGAAAACATGTTCAGGTTTCGTGTAGAAACTGTGGGATGAGTAATTACTAGATGACATGCTCAGTATTAAATAAATTATGAACATTGTGAGAGCCAGGATGCCATGTGTATGGGGTAAATAAAACAATAATGACACATGTCAAAATATATACAAGTGTTTTTTTTTTATTCTTAAAAGGATACAAGGTAAAACATCAAAAAAGAACGTGATACAATTCATCTTAAATCTTAGACGAACACATGAAAAGCCAATGTCAAATACTCAAGAACGCAGGCAAAGGGAAATAGTGAATCAGTTCAGTTCAAATCCTCATGTACTTCACTGTAAAAAATTCAGTCGTTTAAAAACGAAGATTGTTTGATTAATTGGGAACTGAAGTCCTTCGTTTTTAAACGAATATTTTTACGAAGATTTCTTCGTTTTTAAACAAAAAACATGAGGACTTTGCAGGTCCCTTCCATAATACAGACGGCAAATAGCCTCAATTTTAGAGGATAACGCTGCGCTATGTTTCTTCATTTCATCCTTACTATGAGAAAGTCAATTTAGCCAATCATACATGCCTGATGACTAGATATCGTTCGCGAGAAAATTTCGTTATTTTACGAAGTTTCCTTGATTAATTTAGTTTCCTTAAAAAGTCGTTTAAAAACGACAATCCCTTACAGTGTTCGCCAATCCGCACACCGTAATCAGTTAAATTATTTAGTTTAGTTGATGCAATTAAAATTTTCAGCACGTATGCCCCAGTACAGCGATGCATGCTCCCCCCCTCCAAACCAGTTTAGAAATATGATTCATGATTTACATGGATTCACCAGGTTCCATATTTAGCGGTCCTCTCTTTGCAGAGTCTCTTACTTCGTTCCTAGTTGACATGAAGAGCTTCAAATTTATAGGAGCGTCCCGACACAGTGACGGTCACATGCCCCCCTCCCCTCCTTACATTGCTTACACTGAGCTGTACGTTCAGCGGTCCCCTCTTTGCAGAGTCTGTCATTTTTGTTTCTAGTTGGCACAAGGAGCCGAAAAGAAAAGGTTTGACGTCATAAGGTCACGGAGATCTAAGTTCCTCAACGATGGAACCATTATCTTAAAAACTACAAGGATAAATGAGGCATTAATATTTGCAACACTACATTCCTCACAAAGCCTACAAGACTCTGGTATGATGCAAGAAAGATGAAGTCCAAATTTGAGCCCTCTGCAGCTACACATTTTTAATTCCTAGTTGAGAAGAAATGCCACAATTCCGTAATGCCGTTTAGCAGCCAACTTTTAAATCATTCCCCTAAGAATCACCATAGCAACCAAACGGAACCTGGCATACAAAATTCCCACTCTCCAGAAACATGGCAACACACTGCCCTGTTATATCCCCTGGTTTTATTGCATAAAGCTTGCCTGTATTAATTACTTTCTGAAGCGGAGCGAGAAAGTCTCCCAAATTCATCATCAAATAGCGGTGTTTCACTCAGCACTAACTCTCGCACCAGCAAGTAAGTTGGGTGTCCACTTCCTTCTAAGCACAATATTTTCTGAATGATTGCCCTTGACTCACCACTGACAGATACAAAACTATCATTTTTTGCAGCTGCCTGGCAGTGAGCAGCTGTAGCAAAACGGACACCATCCATGAAAAATTTGTCCTATGTCAGCACTGGTTTCTGTGGAGCAGACACCTTAGTGAGGAGGCATGCATTCTCTTCATCACTGAGGGTTGTTCGTTTCCCTTTCCCAACAAGGACTATATTTTCAACACGCAAAACTGATTTTTAAAAGAGGGCGTCCATGATTTCTCAAAAACTTCAAAGTTTTTGCTTTGCAAATTTGTGCTGGGGGTAAAGCCCCCGAATGAAAATTTTTTAAACCAAAATTTTTTGTGAACTGTTCGTTCCTTTTTTCTTTCAAGCTCCCTTGTTCTCCCCCAAACCAAATCCCTGTTTGTCCCCCGGGGGCCAGGTTTTTAAAGCAATTTTTTATTCTTTAAAAGGGGAAATTTTATCCCATTTCTCTCTGCCCAAAATAAGCGGAAAAAAAATACAAACGGGGGCTACAATTGATCATTAAAATTTCCCCGGGGGAAAAACTTTTTTTAAGGGGAAAATGGAAGGGTAAAAACAGCAAATTTTGGGGAAAACATATTCAAAGGAATTTTTCAAAAGACAGGGGGCCCCAAAAAAAAAAATCCATACACCATCTTTGTTTTCCAAAACGCTATGAAAGAAGTTTTGGCATTTGGGAAGTAGCGGGGGCTGATAGTCATGAGAGGTTTTGATTGCCCCATATGAATCCCTCCCAATAAAAAAATTTTCCGGATCTCATTCAAAATCAGATGGGTTTGCCTTGCCCAAAAATGCGTTATTTAGGCCGACCCTTTTAACAAAAAACGAAGGAAAAAAACTTTGCGGTCGCCTCAGAATAACAGCAAATTTTTTTTGGCTTAAAACCAAAAAAACAAGTCGACCCCCAAACTTTTTTTTGAAAAAAACAAAAGCCCAAACATTAAACAAGTTCGACACACCACTACACAGACGCACAAAATTTTAAGAATTTTTTTAACCGTGTTTCGGTATCCGACGGAGTGTCCAAAATTTGGGTCGCGCCGACAAAAGAGGTACTCCCCGGTTCATTTTTTCAGAACAAGATAAAAAAGTGTTTTTTTGGTAATCAGCAATTTTTTAACAGGGTTATCCGGCTATTTCTCCAAAGAGATATCCAAAATTTTTCAACGGGGTACGAAAAACCCGGGGAAACCCTTTAAAAGCAATCCCCCCGGTTTTTCCCCCCCAAAAAACGAAATAGTGGGTGGGAAAGTGCACCAAACAAAAGGGGGCCAAAATTAAAAAAAATAAGGAGAAAGCTGCTACCATTTTAAAAAACCCCCTGTAAACCAAAAATTGCGGCGTCCAAAAAAAAGTCGAATCTTAAAATCCTAGTTCTTAAAGGCCCCCCAAAGAGAAGTTTTTCGACGTTTTCCAGCTTCTAAAACCCTTCACCGTCACAGGGACCGGGGGCCCAAAAAGGGGGTCATCAAATTTAAAAAAAAAGCGGGGAAATTTTTTTTTTATAGAGCAAAAAAATTTGGGGAAAACTTTTTTTATGGCGAGATTAAAAAAAAAAAAATTTCTTTGGGGGGGGTTTTTTTTTTTAAAGTTTTAAAAGGGGCCCCCCCCGGGGTTTCGAGAAACCGACCCGGCGTCCCCGGGGCCCAAATGCCCCCCCAAAAAAAGGGGGGCCCAACCTAAAGGGCGCCATCCACAGGTTTTTTTTTTGGTTTTTTGGGGCAGCCCGGGGGGTTTTTTAGGTATTTTTAAGTGCGAATTTTTTGTTTTTTTTTTGTTTCCCCAAAATTTTTTTTTTTAAAAAAGGGGTTTTTTTTTTGTTTACGTTTTTTTTCCGGATTGGGCGGTGCGTTACTGCGACCCCGGGAAACCAGAAAGTAAACCCCTTGGGGCCCCCCCAAGAAGTATCTATCCCAGCCCCCCGCAAATGCTGTAAAGGGAGGCAGTTGCCCACTTTTCCTCCAGCAGTAAAAACCTTTCCCCTCCAGCATAAAAACCCTTTCCCCCTCCAGCAGTACAACTTTCCCCCCCCAGCGTAAAAACTTCCACCTCCCCATTAAAAACCCCTTTCCCCTCCAAACATACAACTTCCTCCTTTCCCCCAGTACAACTTCCACCCCACAGTTTCAACTTCCCCCTCCACAGTACAACTTCCACCCCAGCCTTTCAAATTCCCCCCAGCAGTACAACTTCCACCTCCAAACAGTACCGGGTTTTTCCACCTCCAGCATTTCCACTTTTCCTCCCAAAAGGTTGGCCCCCCCCCTTCCCCCCTTCGAATGGGGGGCCCGCTTGTTTTCCCGAGGGGCAGGCATTGTGGGGGAAGGGTTTTTGGCCCCCGGGTCATTTTCCCAAAAATAGAAAGAAATTCTTGGTAATTTGTTTAACATTTTCAATTTACAAATTATGGCCGGGTCCCGTTTTTAAAAATAGGGTTTATCTCCCTGCTTTACTGGGATTTTTCAGGTTTGCTAAGGATTGGGGGTCCCTTCTCAGGTTTCCCAACAAAAAGGAACGTCATTTTTGGCCGCCCGTCACAGACAATACCGTAAAATTTTGAAATGAAATTTTTTTGGGGGTTTTAAACCCCGTCCTTCAAATATGTGGGAAAGGAATGAAACCCTACCCATCGGGAAAATAATTTTTTAGGTTCAAAATGTCCCTCGCTGTAAAGGGGTTCAGCTGAGTGTTTTTGGGTCAGATGAACACTTGGGGACAAACATGGGGTGGTTTGGGGCCCCCCCCTTTAGGCCCCCTGCCTGAAAGGCTTTCTTTCGGGGGAAAAGTCGAAGGACTACAGGGTGAGGGCCCGGGCCTTACTATTTTGTTTGGCCCTTTCCCCCCCTGAGTTTCCCGGATACTGCCCCAAAGTTTATATATTCAAATTTAAATAATACAAGCATTGAAAACTGTTTCTCATTTCAAGGAAAAAAAGAATTTTTTGGGGAGGAATTTTTTTTAATGAAGGACCGTGGGATGGTTTTTTTTTTTTCTAATTAATTTACAACTCAAACCCTTTAAAAAAGGCAAGCACCTTAAAAAAAATTTTCAATTCAATTTAAATCCCCTAAAAAAGGTTTAAAATTTTTTTAAAAAGGAAAAATGGGAAAATTGGGTTTTTCCTGACACCCTTCTTTAGCTTTTTGAAAGTTTGGAAAAAGAAACTTGCCCCACCGCCCAAAAAAATCCGGGAAAACCTTTTTTTTCCAACCCTAAATTTTTTGAAAAGTCCGCAATTTAAAAAATGATCCAAAGTTCAAAGCCCTTTGGGAAGGGGTTTTTTTTATCCCCATAATATTTCATGGTGCCCCAAATTTTAGCATGAAAAACCAAAATTCTTTTAAAAATTTTTTGTGAAGTTGCTAACAAATTCTATTCTATTTTTGCAGGGTACAAAAGTGACTTTTTTTGACCCCCGGGGGAAAGAGCTCAGCCCAAGCCCCGTGGCTCAATTCCCCCCCCGTAAAACGGGCCCCCCACCACTTCGTTTTTTTGTTGCCAAAAAAGCCCCGGAGGGTGGGGCGCAGGCCCCGAGGTTTCCCTTTTCTAAAGCCTCGGCGCCCCCCCCTTTTTAAAACCCCCCTGGGGGGCCGACCAGCTTGGCCAAAGGGGAAAACGAGTCCCCCGCCAGAGAGGCGGGGCCCCGAAAACCCCAGGGGGGGCAGGGAAAGGGGGCCTCGGGCCAGAAAGACCCTCATTGTTCCTTCGACTCCCTAAGCCCCGGTAAGTGGAAAACTGCTTTTATTTTAATTCATTTTGGCCCCTTTCCCCTCTATTGTTTTCGTGACCCCAAATTGTTTGTCAATTTTTTTTTCCATAACCCCACGGACCCAAAAAAATTTTAAAAGACTCCCACCATTTCTACGACCCCTGCCAACCCCCCAACCCACCACCGCCTCTTTTCCGACTGGGAAACCCATCACCACCCCAAAATTCCTCCCGATTTTTACCGTACAAATCCCCCGTCGACAAACCCCTGCGTACCAAAAAACGTCCAAACCCGCATACCCCTCAACGTTTTCCCCCTGTAAAAAACCATCAACAACCGGGCCCTTTAAAACACCCATAGAGTTATTTCCCAAAAGAAAGGCTCTAGAGCCCGGCTTTGGGTTATAAAAAGAATCACCTGAATTTAAATTTATTACAAAAAACCTTTTAAATGCCCCTTTAAGTAAAAAAACCTGTTTCAGATACGAAACTGAGATTTAAGACTTTCCGATATATTTTCCCCATTCACCAAGTAATTCCAGTAACTCCAGTTAGCCTCTTTTCCTCCTTGGGGAAAATATGTATATATTACTTTTTTTTTTTTGTGTAAATAAAAAAATCTTATTTTCGGTGGGAAAAATAGTAATAGATTTTAATTTTTTATTGGGGCAATGCCCAAATATTCAAATATTTTAGGGCATTGGAAAACCACGTAAATCGGCTCATTTATTTGTAATCTTTTAATGTTTTATTAAAATTTTCCCCCGTTTTTTACGCATTTAAAAAAAGTGGTTTTTGATTTTGCCCAAAATATTTTGGAATTAAAGGAAGCTTGTATTTCTGTCCCCTTGTTTTGTAAACCAAGTTTTTGAAAATTGGGCGCTGAATTTAAAAAAATTTTTTAAGCAGAAAGCCCTGGGTTTTTTTTTTTCAAAAAAAAAAAAAAAAAAAAAAAAACCCGGGACCCCACCTTAAAAAACCCTGACATTTAAGTAATTGGGCCCTTTTGGCAGGGAGGGAAAAAACCTAAACACGACGTCAAAAAACGGGGGGAGTAGGCCACTGGAAACCCCGGGGGGTCCCGGGAAAAAAATAATTAACGCATTAAAGGGGGCCCGGGGGCCCCCGGGCGGGGGGGGCGTCCCCCAGGGCTAGGGGCGAGCCAAACCCCAAAAGGCCCCGCCAACCCGGGCCCCCGCGCCAAACCAAAGACAACCCGGTTTGCCGCGCCCTAAAAAACCACCCCCGTGGCTCGCACGTAAAACCGGGCCGTGGCTCCCTTTTGGCCCGACCCCCCCGCCGCCCGCCCCAGCTCCCCGCGGCCGCAAGGGGCCCCGCCGGCTCCGGGGCCCTTGGGGGCCCCCGTCGCCCCCCTACCCCCCCGCCGCCGCTCCGCCGCACCTCGGGGAAAAGGTTTCCCCGGCCCGGGGGAAAGGGGGTGGCCCGCCAGGGGTCGGCCCCTGGCCCTCCCCAGAGGGCCCAGCGGGGGGCCCCTACCAGCTCGCCCTCGCCCCCGCCCGTCGCCCTCCCCCGAGCCAAAAGCGGGTGGCCCGTCCCCTTTTGGGTGGCTTACGGCAGCCCCCAGCGGGGCCGGGTGGGTCACAGTGAGGGGATTGGGGCGAGCGGCCCCGCGAGCCACCGATTTTCGGGCCCGGGGTTTAGTTTAAACGATTTTTTTTTGGGGACTTTTACAGAGGGGACTAAGGGACATCAGATATAATTTTTTTTAACAAACAGAAATCATACTAGGAATATTTTTTTAAATAAGATTCTAGATAATTCAAGATAATTCAAGTTTAAAAAGAACTAGTAATGAAAGTAAACCACGATTGGGACGGTAAAAACTAAGCCATAAAAGTTCTTATATAATATAAACCACTTTGTGCTATATACTGTATACAGCCTTTTAGACAGATAACTCTGTCCTGCTCAACAAGGTAGGCGTACGCCAGACCGCGTCGTGGCCCTAACAGCTTCGCTCATCGCGAATCCACTGTTCCGCCACTCCACGCCTCTTGGCCTGCCGACGGCTGCCACTTGACGAGTAGGATCCTGCGGGCGAGTCAGTAGGACGCCCTGCGGGCGTCACTCTCTTTCCCCACGGTCGCAACCACGCTCATGTTCTGCCTTCCGAAGTATCTTAACATCAGCCTTTTCTTATCAATGCCGCTCAACCAGTCCTAACCTACCCTTACCTGCCCGAGCCCAGCCTAACCCGGCCCCTACTAACCTTACCTAAAACCCAGGGGAACCCACTCGCGTCACTGATTCCCGCCCCTCCACGACAGGCGCATGGCGCACACTGACTTTACCCATCCGGCGGATTAAATTTGGTCCACATGTGAAAATTATTTAAGAAACCCCGCTTGGGGTGCGGTGCCCCTGAGGGGAGGTTTGAAGTTAATATTCAGTTAAGCTCCGGCAGAGTCCCGGCGAACAAAGTCGGCGGAAGCAGAGTCGGAGGAACGGAGGAGCGGAGGAGCGAAGGCGGAGTAGAGGGAGTAGCTTGGAGGGGAAAAGGAGGCTCGGCAGAGCCATCTTAGCGGTGACAACGAGTACAGACAAATTACCAGACGCTCCCGGGCCCGCATTTGTTTTTCGGGGGCGCAGACGAAATTCGGAACAGGTTAACCAAAGACGTCTCGTTGTGTCACTTGAAGTGTTTAGGTAATTAAATAGGTAGTAAAAATGGGTGAAATGGGTGGGTGCGGGCGCTGCTGGTGGGGTGCTATTGCGTTGCTTGCCCTTGCGCCGCATTAAACAGAAGAAGAGGAAAAAAAAAATCCCCCCCCCCCTTTTGTTGAGGAGGCGGCCCCCATTTCTGCT
>JAPTSV010000165.1:0-11862 GCA_026979955.1 Megalurothrips usitatus
GGTGTGACCCATAGGTGTGACCCACAAACCTGTGACACACAGGCCTTACCCACAGGCGTGACCCATACCTAAGATCCAGAGGAGTGACACACAGCTGTGACCCTCAGGCGTAAGGCACAGCCGTCACTCACAGCAGTGACGCACACATGTGACCCACACGCGTGATCCACAGCCGTAACCCACAGGTGTTACTCACAGCCGTGACTCCACCGGCGTGAACCACAGGCGCGACCAAGATATCTTACCAAAAGATCCACATCCGTTATTGACAGTCGTTATTGACAGACATGACTCCACAGGCCTGAACCACAAGGGTGTCTCATAGGTGTGACCCAGAGCCGTAAACCCTACGCGTGACCCACAAGCGTAAGCCACAAGCACGACTGGCAGCTCACAGATGTGACCCAACCCCGTGACCACTGGCGTGAGCCACAAGGCATGACCTACAGGGGGACCCACGATTGTGACCAACAGCCGTGACTTACAACTGTAAGGCACAGGCATGACCTAAAGGGTTGACGCAAAGGAGTGACCCACACCTGTGACCTACAAGCGTGACCCACAGCAGTGATTTACAAGCGTGACCCACAGGCGTGACCCACAACTGTGACCCCACAGGCCTGAACTACTGGCGTGTCCACCCCTGTGACCCACAGCCGTGACCCACACCAGTGAATTACAGGCTTGACCCACAGGCGTGACCAACATCTCTGACCCACAGGTGTAACATATATGCCTGAACCACACATGTCATCAAAAGGTGTGACGCATAGTTGTGACTCACAGACGGGACTCACAACCGTGACCAAACCCAACGGAAGCTTACGTAACCAAACGTAACTTAACTCACAATCGTCACCCACAGGAGTGACACAGGCGTGACCCACAGACGTGACCCATTACTGTCACCCAGAGGCCTGAACTGCAGAGGTGACCCACACATGTGACCCACACACTTCACCCAAAGTCGTGACCCAGAGTCGTTAGCCACACCTGTGACCGACAGCCCTGACCCACAACAGTGACCCGCAGCAGTGACTCAACAGATGTGACGCAGAGCTGTCAGTCACAGGCGGGATTTACAAGCGTACCCAACCCAACGCAACCTCACCTAACTTAACTCACAAGCGTGACCCAAAGGCGTGACTCACAGGCGTGACCCACAGAAGTGACCCGTAACTGTTGCCGACAGGCCTGAACTACGGGCGTGACCCACACATGTGACCCAGAGCCGTGACCCACAGGTGTAACCCACAGGCATGACCTACAGGCCTGACCCAAAGTCCCCACAGGCGTGACCTACACGCGTGACCCACAGGTGTGACCCACATGCGTGACCCACAACTGTGACCCCATAGGCATGAGCTACGGGCGTGACCCATAGGTGTGACCCACAGGTTAGGCCCACAAACGTGACCCACAGCAGTGACTCACACATGTGACCCACACACCTGACCCACAGGCCTGAACTACGGGCGTGACCTACAGGTGTGACCCACAGGCGTGACCCACAGGCGTAAGCCACAGGCATGACCTACAGGCTTGACCCAAAGTCACACTGGCGTGACCCACACGCGTGACCCACAGGTGTGACCCACATGGGTGACCCACAACTGTGACCCCATAGGCGTGAGCTACGGGCGCGACCCACACATGTGACCCACACGCGTGCCCCACAGGCGTGACCCACAGACGTGATCGATAACTGTCACCCACAGGCTTGAACTACAGGCGTGAGCTACGGGCGTGACCCACAGGTGTGACCCAAAGGTTAGTCCCACAAACGTGACCTACAGCAGTGACTCACAACAGTGACCCACAGCGTTGACCCACAGGCGTAGGCCACAGGCATGACCTACAGTCTTTACCCAAAGTCCCCACAGGCGTGACCCACAGCAGTGACTCACAGCAGTGACTCACACATGTGACCCACAGGCGTGACCCACAGGCGTGAACCACAACTGTGACCCCACAGGCCTGAGCTACGGGCGTGACCCACACGTGTGACCCACAGGTCAGTCCCACAAACGTGACCTGCAGCAGTGACTCACAGCAGTGACTCACACATGTGACCCACATACGTCACCCAGAGGCCTGAACTACGGGAGTGACTCACAGGCGTGACCCACAGACGTGACCCATAACTGTCACCCACAGGCCTGAACTACGGGCGTGACATACGCATGTGACCCACACAACTGACCCACAGGCGTGACGCACACCTGTTACATCACAGGCGTGACCCACAGGTTAGTCCCACAAACGTGACCCACAGCAGTGACTCACAGCTGTGACTCACAGCAGGGACTCACACATGTGACCCACAGGCGTGACCCACAGGCGTGCATAGATGGCGCGGCGACGTGGGTTTCCCGTGACGAACGGACAGTCGCGACGCACAATCTTGACCCAAAGGCGTGACCCACTGGTGGGACCTACACTCTAAACCCACAGGCGTGACCTCGACGGGTGACCTACAAACGTGATGCAGAGGCGTGACTTCGAAGCGTGACCTACAAGCGTGATGCACAGACGTGACCCACAGGCGTCAGCCACAGACAAGATGAAGGCGCCTAACTCACCCACTTGATGCACACGCCTAACTCACACACCTGACCCACGCGCTTGTCATTCATTCACGTGATCGAAAGGCGAGACTCACATGTGACGCATACGCTTAACGCACAAGTGACCCACAGGCCCAACCCAAAGTCGTAAATCAAAGGCGTCAGCCACAGATTTAAAGCATGGACATACATATGTGTAACTACAAAAGCACAGGCCTATATACGTGAATGGATCAATAATGCGATAGATACTAGGTGAGGTGTGAAGCTTGGCTATGAGCACCTGATTCTAACGTATTGATTGCTATTCTATCAGTTGATTTACCTTGATGAAAGGTTCGCTGTGTCAGACTGGCAATTTGGAAGGGGAGTCGCGTGAGCAGCGGGGTAGCGGCAGCAGCGGGGCAGTGGGTCGTGGGCCGGCCCTTTCTTGGTTACCGGCAACAATAAAAACCTGTGAGCCCCCTGGGGCGCGGTGGCGGGGGCCATGCGTAAAGTGTCTTTGGAGGGGGGGGGGGGGGGTCGTAGCAAGGTGTGTGCGAGGATCTGTTTTTTGGCGTGACGAACGGACAAAGCTGAATGTAAGTCACTGATAGCGCTCCGCCTCGCGCGCTCGCGCCTCGCTACCGCTCGGACGCCAGAGCCAGAGCCCCCGGGCTGATCGCGGCAGCGAATGTTTCAATGTACTTGTTTTTTTAGTTAGTTGGTTTATCATTCGCGTCGCTCGCTCGCTCGTAAAGATTTTTATGAAACTTTTGATTAATGTTGTTGTGTTTAATCTGATGTTGCGTTACGTTTTTATGTTATTTTTGTTAGTGATAATAATTTTTTTGTTGAATGTGTACAGAATATGTATAATGAATGTATTTATTTTTGGGAAATTAAGAAAATGTATTATAATGTTTTTTATTTACATCGTACTTATATATGTATCTAAGAAATACATTATCATATGTTACATCTACACTCAGAAAAGTTGGTTCGTAGTTGAAGTACAGAAGATCTCTTAATCTTCATTTTCTTGTGATATGCTCTTGACTTATTGGGAAGCCCAGTATGTGCCGCAGGCTTACACAAGAATAAAATTGTTCTTGAATCATTTCAGAGGAAGATGTTTTCATTTCGAGAACAATGTTCTTGTTCTGAGATTTCCGTTTTGTGGGTTTATGTACATGTATAACTTGAACTTAAAATTACATTCAATTCTATGTAGAATCACACTCGTTCAAAATGTGACAAGCCTTACACATTATTGAAGTATCTCTAAGTTAACTTGTCTACCAAAAGAATGTTATGGATACGCACATGACATGTCATTTCCTTGCTTTTTCTTTAATCCACTCTGGAAATTTTTGCCTAGGACGAAAGTATTTCGAATTTCTCACGCTATTTAGTCTTTCCATGGTTAAACCCTTTAGTAAACAAAGGCTTTTCATGTCCGAAACTCTTGAAAGAGCGACATAAAGTAGTCCTATAGCATACTCAGACTCAGATGTTTCTAATATTAACTTCAATAATGAAAGCCCTTGGGATTTATGTATTGTACATGCCCATGAAAGTACTAGAGGGAATTGTAACCTAGTGCATCTTGTGCCACCTTTGGTCCAAGAAGCTAGAGTAGGCTTAATTGGAACAAAACTGGAATTCAAATCATCTGTGTACACATTGTCAAATATGACAAGAATGAATGCTGGTAAAGATGGTGGTTTTTCTTTTTTTCTGTACAAAATTTTGTGAACTATTCCGATAGAACCGTTAACCAATACACGAGACACATTTAAATTTCTTTTCAGCATATCTTAAGCACCTATTGAAATATTTAGAACGTTTATTAATCCATCTGCTTCATCATCTGTTGACGAAAATGCTACTTTACTGCTATTTTCCGCAAGAATTTTAGCTATTGGATTGTTAAGGTCAAGGAGGCAATTTTCATTATGTTCATCAACCTGTTCATTAGTGCCACAAATTCTCATGCAATTTTCGAAATTGATTCTCTCTGTGCTTTTCAGCAAGGTAAAAATTCGGTTTTTAAGAGCATTGTAATCATCTTTTATGCAATTACCTTTGGCCAATCTATTCAAAAATTGCGTATATGAGTTACAATGACTTCTTAAGTTCCCCGATAGGCAGTAAGATGAATCAATAGCTCTTACAATCAATTTTCATCTTTCACAAAGGGAGTCTAGAATTCTGCTATCCTGAGCCATAAATATAGGTAAATCTGAATAATCTCTCTCTGCACAAGTTGAAATTAGAACTTTTCTTATGAGTCTCTTACAGTTTTCATTTTCTCCAGTTACATTTTTAGTGACACTCCTCAATATTTCGCCGTAACTGATAGAAATTCCCTCCGACTTTGATGTGTACTTTGCGATATACCTGTACACCACTGAATTATTCACTATTGGACTCAAGTCCATATTGGCCCTCCAAGTTTGTATAATCCAAGGGTTGTACTTATTGATTCTGTCATCATTTCTTTTGAAAACTATGTCTTTTAATTTGCCTTTATCTAATAGTAATTTAGTATGTTCCTGGAGCTTTTTAGGGAAATTGTACCTGCATGATAAATTTTCTCTTCCTCTTTTCATTCTCAAACAGTGAAGCTTTGTGCATTTTGTATGTCTTTTAACTGTACTGACCAACTGGGCCAAATCCAAATGTTAGTCATGAATTTCGCTCAATTTTCTTTCACATGGGTGAATGTCATCCATAACGATGTTTGGATCAGGGTTTTCACAGCTAATTATATTGTCAAAAAAATTGATTATTTGTTTTTGAACGTGTTCATTAGCAACATCATTACTTTTAGGTGCATTTTTCATCCACAAAAGACCGTGAAGATGAATTGTACCTCGATGAGCGAATTCAAACCTGTACCAATAGTCATTGATTTCAATTTTTTTTGTTAAACATTTTTCCATGAAGAATTTAGGTCTTAAAACGAAATATGTGTCAAAAACTAATGGGTTTTCAGAAATTACCTTCATTTTTTCCGATACAGACAACTTTTTTACGCTATACCCAAGAAGCCTGTAAACATCTGGCCAGTGGTAGTCTGCGCTACTCAATGTAATAAATGCTGTGGGCTCCCCTCTTTGAAAGACGAAATCTAATAATTCAGAAGATCTTGTGTTCCAATATGGCCTTGTAGTTCTAATTCGCGAAGAATAGAACATTATTTGTTTCAATGACTCAGGGTTTTTTTTTTAGGCGATCCTTTAACTGAACAACTGTGAGTTTGTTAAAGAAAGCATTTTTTTTTACTACAATGCTTCCCACGTTAATAGCATTCCATCTCATCGGGCTCTTCATTATGAAATATCGAAACCTTTCATCCTTTGAGAAACGTGCATCATGAAATTCCATAAGAAATTTGATATAATCTGATAAGAATAGCTTTGTATTCCTAGGCATGGAATAATCACCTTTGCCAAAGGGAAACAAATAAGGAAAAGCCATTGTAATGTACCCAGGAGATCCAAATTCATTGATTGGCGTTTTTCCAATGGTTGGCCACATGATAACGCCTCCATTGATTGAGTTTTTGATTTGATCTTTTTGAGAACACTCTTTGAGATCTGGAATTCCAGATTGAGTTACTTCATCAGGTAGCATTTCATTCTCACAATCAAAACGTTTTATCATTCTTAAAAAAATGCTATCTCCAATAAGGAATATATCGTTGTTCATATTTTCCCTCTCTATGTTGCAGTTTACTATGAGTTTTCCAAATTTTTCGCTTTCCTGAAACATTAAAAAAATGTATCATTGATTAGATGGTACTTACCTTAAGATTCAATGTTAAAAAACATTTATCATGAGATGATCCACACAAGTCGGTAGCGTTTAGATATGAACTCCATTCATTCGCATGAAGGTGTAACAATAACAAAAAATTTTACATAATGTTATAATATACCAGTGCTTTTGTAATTTCACATGTGTAACGCCTTTCGGTCCACTAGATTACATCACAGTGTTGACCTATATGTAGTACAGGCTTCGTCTATAGTGTAGACGGATACGTTTGACTCGCCCATTAAGGACAGGCGTGATACATAGATGTGAGTCATAAATGTAATTTACAAACGTTACCCAGGGAAGTTTTTTAAACGATTGACAGAATCTTAAATTGGAAAGCTGAACCGTCCTGACACGCAGAAGAAACATGTGTGACTCACAATAATGACCTCGAGGTGTGATCAATACGCCTTATCTACACATTTGATTAACATGTGTGATGACAGAATTGCCCATAGGCACATCAGTAGGTGTTACTTAGTCCTTATGTGCAGCTGTAACATGGGTGACCATTATCCACAGGAATGGTAAATGAAGGTCATGTAGAAGGCTGACTTTGAAGATCTATTCAGAATGTGTATTCAACGTCGTAACACTTAAGCGTGACCCACGGCCATGAAAAGCGTGAACTACGTGTATGATTTTCCTGATTCATGTACAGATCTATCCTACAGACACGAGCACTATGAGGGACCTGCAGGCCTGAGGGAAATGTTACATCCAATATTAACTTATAGGCCATACTATCATGTGACCGGGAGCCATGACCCAATTGCGTGACCAACAGCCTTCACTCATATACATAAGCTGGAGACGTACAAAAACAAAAAATTGTGGATTGATCAATGGTGTATCCATATAAGTGGAAGATGTTCAATGAAATTAAAAGGCAAAACGTTACAACATCTTACTTTAATCGATTACATTATTCAAATTTATTTTCGAAATTCCACAAAACATCACTCTGTCATCAAATTCGGTTATAAATAACTGTATAAGGAAGATCTACACCGACATCAGAAGCATCAGTGATTCTTTGCAACTGGTCAATCTTGGGAGGCAGTATAGCATCTTGTATGTATACAATTAAGATGATTTTTTGAATTTTCCGGAACTCCTTGACAATACTACCAATTTTTGTCATTGCATTCTTTACATTATCATCTTCGGAATCAAATTGCCAGTCTTCAACTATGCGAATACGAAGAGTGGAGAAGATGTCCCATCCTGGGCCCCATAAATCTCTTATACTACATGTTGCCTCGTACACTCCAATGGAACGAAATTCTTGCCAACAATACTTCTCAATAATCTGGCTTATGAATGCCCCACAGTTTAGAAACTCTCGAAGTTGTGGCATGTTGTACTTTTGTATTTGCTTCAGGAACAGCCCCTTTGAAATGTTTTCAATTTTCTGTGGGGCTTTCAACTTCATTTCACATTGAGAATATGCCAAATCTTCCATTTTTAACCAGTATGAACAACTGTAGCATAATGAATTTTGTTAACTTAAATATTCATCTTCAACATAACAAAATTTTGTGGAAATAATAAGTGCTGTTCAAGCATTATTTGCAAGCGTATAGGAGATGTACTCTACAATTTGCAGGAAAAGTTCTGAGACTTCATATTTTAAAAAGGTTTGCAAAGCCCAATTGCCGACGTCAACCACATTTCTTACGAACAAACATGACACACAAGTATCACTAACATGTGTGGCCCCCGGTCATGACCCTCCAGGAAGACCCTATGGTGCTACTCACAGGTGTAAGTCCTAAGCGTAAGAAACACTCCAGCGTTAAAGTAGAATCCTCCCCTGCCAGTGACACCAGCAGCGCTCCGTGACGACTACGCAGTATGGCGTCAACTGCTGCTAACGCCAACCCTCGAGTAACCGACATTCGTGAATCACGTCTTACCAAAAACGAACCTACACGCTTAACCCACAAGCGTGAACTACAGGCGTGATCCACAGGAGTGACCCACAGGCGTGACCTACAAATGTGACCCACACAAGTCACCCACAGTCGTGACGCACACTTGTGACTCCACAGGCGTGACCCACAGGCGTGACCCACAAACCTGTGACTGACACGCGTGATTCACAGGAGTGACCCAGAAGGTTTTCCGACAGGTGTGGCCGACAGCGGTGACCGACAGTCGTGACGCACACCTCTGACTCCCCAGGTGTGACCCATAGGTGTGACCCACAAACCTGTGACACACAGGCCTTACCCACAGGCGTGACCCAAACCTAAGATCCAGAGCAGTGACCCACAGCTGTGACCCTCAGGCGTAAGCCACAGCCGTGACTCACAGCAGTGACTCACACATGTGACCCACACGCGTGACCCACAGCCGTAACCCACAGGCGTTACTCACAGCCGTGACTCCACCGGCGTGAACCACAGGCGTGACCAAGATATCTTACCAAAAGATCCACATCCGTTATTGACAGTTACTGACAGACATGACTCCACAGGCCTGAACCACAAGGGTGTCTCATAGGTGTGACCCAGAGCCGTAAACCCTACGCGTGACCCACAAGCGTAAGCCACAAGCGCGACTGGCAGCTCACAGATGTGACCCAACCCCGTGACCACTGGCGTGAGCCACAAGGCATGACCTACAGGGAGACCCACGATTGTGACCAACAGCCGTGACTTACAACTGTAAGGCACAGGCATGACCTAAAGGGTTGACGCAAAGGAGTGACCCACACCTGTGACCTACAAGCGTGACCCACAGCAGTGACTTACAAGCGTGACCCACAGGCGTGACCCACAACTGTGACCCCACAGGCCTGAACTACTGGCGTGTCCACACCTGTGACCCACAGCCGTGACCCACACTAGTGAATTACAGGCTTGACCCACAGGCGTGACCAACATCTCTGACCCACAGGTGTAACATACATGCCTGACCCACACATGTCATCAAAAGGTGTGATGCATAGTTGTGACTCACAGACGGGACTCACAAGCGTGACCGAACCCAACGGAAGCTCACATAACCAAACGTAACTTAACTCACAAGCGTCACCCACAGGAGTGACACACAGGCGTGACCCACAGACGTGACCCATTACTGTCACCCACAGGCCTGAACTGCGGAGGTGACCCACACATGTGACCCACACACTTGACCCAAAGTCGTGACCCAGAGGCGTTAGCCACACCTGTGACCGACATCAGTGACCCACAACCGTGACCCACAGCAGTGACTCAACAGGTGTGACGCAAAGCCGTGACTCACAGGCGGGCCTCACAAGCGTGACCGAACCCAATGCAACCTCACCTAACCTAACCTAACTTAACTCACAAGCGTGACTCAAACGCGTGACTCACAGGCGTGACCCACAGACGTGACCGATAACTGTCACCCACAGGCCTGAACTACAGGCGTGACACACACATGTGACCCACACACCTGACCCACAGGCGTGACGCACACCTGTTACATCACAGGCGTGACCCACAGGCGTAACCCACAACAGTGACCCCACAGGCCCGAGCTACGGGCGTGACCCACATGTGTGACCCACAGGTTAGGCCCACAAACGTGACCTACAGCAGTGACTCACATCAGTGACTCACACATGTGACCCACACACCTGACCCACAGGCCTGAACTACGGACGTGACACACACATGTGACATGTGACCCACAAACCTGACCCACAGGCGTGACGCACACCTGTGCGACCCCACAGGCCTGAGCTACGGGCGTGACCCACACGTATGACCCACACACCTGACTCACAGGAGTGACCCACACTTGTGACTCTAGAACTACGGGCGTGACCCACAGGTGTGACCCACAGCCTTGACCCACAGACGTAAGCCACAGGCATGACCTACAGTCTTGACCCAAAGTCCCCACAGGCGTGACCCACACGCGTGACCCACAGGTGTGACCCACAAACGTGACCCACAGCCGTGACTCATAGCAGTGACTCACACACGTGACCCACACACGTGACCCAGAGGCGTGACGCATACCTGTGACCCACAGGCGTGACCCACAGACGTTACCCATATCTGTCACCCACAGGCCTGAACTACGGGCGTGGCACACACATGTGACCCACACACCTGACCCACAGGCGTGACGCACACCTGTTACATCACAGGCGTGACCCACAGGCGTAACCCACAGGCGTAAGCCACAGGCATGACCATGTTGTTGCATAGATGGCGCGGCGACCTGGGTTTCCCGTGACGAACGGACAGCCGCGACGCACAATCTTGACCCAAAGGTGTGACCCACTGGTGGGACCTACACTCTAAACCCACAGGCGTGACCTCGACGGGTGACCTACAAACGTGATGCAGAGGCGTGACCTCGAAGCGTGACCTACAAGCGTGATGCACAGGCGTGACCCACAGGCGTGACCCACAGACAAGATGAAGGCGCCTAACTCACCCACTTGACCCACACGCCTAACAGACACGCGTGACGAACAGGAGTGAGTCAAAGTCGGAACGAGAATTTCAACTCTTGCCTTATCACAGGGCCTGACCCAGAGCCGTAAGAGGACCTACACTATCAGCCACAGAACCATAGGCTTGAGCCACACGCACGACGTATTCGCGTGACCCATAGGCAAGACCAAGGTGTGTAACTCACCCACGTAACCCACACGCCTGACCCACGCGCTTGTCATTCATACACGTGATCCAAAGGCGAGACTCACATGTGACGCATACGCTTAACGCACACGTGACCCACAGGCGCAACCCACAGTCGTAAATCAAAGGCGTCAGCCACAGATTTAAAGCATGGACATACATATGTGTAACTACAAAAGCACAGGCCTATATACGTGAACGGATCAATAATGCGATAGATACTAGGTGAGGTGTGAAGCTTGGCTATGAGCACCTGATTCTAACGTATTGATTGCTATTCTATCTGTTGATTTACCTTGATGAAAGGTTCGCTGTGTCAGACTGGCAATTTGGAAGGGGAGTCGAGTGAGCAGCGGGGTAGCGGCAGCAGCGGGGCAGTGGGTCGTGGGCCGGCCTTTTCTTGGTTACCGGCAACAATAAGAACCTGTCAGCCCCCTGGGGCGCGGTGGCGGGGGCCATGCGTAAAGTGTCTTTGGAGGGGGGGGGGGGGGTCGTAGCAAGGTGTGTGCGAGGATCTGTTTTTTGGCGTGACGAACGGACAAAGCTGAATGTAAGTCACTGATAGCGCTCCGCCTCGCGCGCTCGCGCCTCGCTACCGCTCGGACGCTCGCTCGCTCCGCGAAAAATCCATAAAAAACATGCTTTATAAGGAGGTGTGGGGGTGGTTTGAAGAACCACCCCTATCCTCGAATTACGCACCTAAGGAAAGGCCAAGCCAGCTAAAGTGATCTGGAATATGTCTCACCACTTTAACAGAAAAACATTCGGACCGCAGACTGCGGGAAAATTTTAACGCCTCGCCATTTAAATTTCCCTTGAGATTTCAACATAAAGGCTCCGCGTGTGGCACTTACAAG
>JAPTSV010000166.1:0-11748 GCA_026979955.1 Megalurothrips usitatus
CCCGACCCTAAATAGAAATCTTTAATAAAAATACACGTCAATTGAAAAAGAACGATAAAGATGCGTACCTACCGTGGCATGCGAGAGCATGAGCGCATATTCGTACCGGTAGGGTACTCCGCTGAACACCGGAACGATAATTATGAAGAGAAAAAAAGTCGCGTCTCGCGTGGGGCCATTTTACGTACTTCCGTTTTCGCGTTTAGCGGAATACCCTATTTAACACAGATGAACGGCAGAGAAGTATTGCCGGGACGAACGGGATGTGAAAACAGTTCCTGCAGGGTCTAAAAAGAAAAAGGAATGAAAAGAAAGAAAAAATTTTAACAAAAAAAAAATTTTTTTTCAACAAAGGAGAAAATCCAAACTGCATACACAACTGCATACCGAACGGTATGTAGTTTGGTATGCAGTTTGGTATGCAGTTTTAAGTAGGTTAGGTTAGTTTGGGTTGGGTTAGCTTAGGTAACCTAACCTAACCCCAACCAAGCTAACCTAACCTAATGGACAAGAATTAAATAAATAAAAATAAAATTAATTTCCTGATTTTAACTGCATACCGAACTCCATACAGTACGGTATGCAGTTGGGTATGCTGTTGTGTATGCAGTTCGGTATGTAGTTCGTTTCGTATGCAGATTGAATTTCCTCCAAAAAAGTTAAAATTTCAAAAATTTTGAATTTCTTTTTTGAGATTTAGTTCTTCCATAGGGTGGCATGAAGCGCCAAAGGAAGATCATGAGAGTGTTTAAGATGGGCCGAACCGGGCGGCACTGCAATGCCCGGACAACCCGTGAAAGTGGTACTGCAAGCAGTCATCACACTTTCCCGTTCCAAAAATCAGTTTAATATTCTGACACCGCAATGCGGTGTGTACCAGATATTAAGCTGATAAGAACAGATACTACACTTTGATCTTTTTTTTTTTTTTTTTTTTTTTTTTTTTTTTTTTTGACCTCACGCCAGCCACTTGTCCTTCCATGGTAGTCATTAGAACTTTTCGGGCTGAGGATTTCTTCTTATGTGATTACAATCACGTTTTATTTGGGCTTTGTTGGCGCCCTTCCCAGTAAAATAAAAACCTTACCGATAGCTCGTCGCTACGGGGTTAGGTGGTGGCCTGTTTACCAGGCGACCACCCCCCACAACTCTAGCAAGACATGCTAGAGGCCGGGTAGGCACCCTTCCGTCTGGCACAGCCAGCCGGGGTCGGGTAGTGTGGGAGTCTCGCCCACTAAAACAAAACCTGGGAAGGCAGGGGGTATTTGAACCTCCCTGGAGGTCGGGGGATGAATATCGAGCTGATCTCGATATTCTCATGGTCTACATATCGGTAGAACTTTTCGATGGATCGGTCGAGGTTGTCGATGAAACTGATGGGCATAGCACTGTATAGAGTTTCGTTTGGAGTTTCCTTTGGAAGACCCGTTGCTCTTCGAATGAATTTTCTTTCGAAGATTTGGAATTTCTCGATTTGGTATCTTGGAATATGGCCCCAGGCTGGAAGACCGTAAAGAAGACTTGGAAGGATCAGAGTATTGTAGATAATGAGCTTGGTTTTGATGTTGATATCCGGATTGCTTATATATTTGCTGAGGGCCCTGAGTTTGATGGTGGCTTTGCTTAATGCTTCCTCTACTTGGGAGGAGAAAGATAGGTTGCTATTGAAGCTCATACCTAGGTATGTCATTCTATTGGTAAGTTCTATTGCATGGTTGGTATGGACTGGCCCACTAATTGATTTGGTGGGACCGAAAATTATTGTTTTGCTTTTTGCCGGGTCTGTCTTGGTCTTCCAGTCCTGGAGCCATCCTTCAATTTCTCTGAGGTGCTCTTCAGTATGTTGTTTTGCCTCAATGGGGTCGGCGGACGTTGCAAGGACTGCTGTATCATCGGCGAATTGGTAAATAGATGTTCTAAGGTTTACTGGGAGGGGCGCGATGTACAGGTTCCAGAGGTCCGGAGACCAGATACCCCCCTGAGGGGTGCCTGCCTTTAGTGGATGGCAAAGAGAGAGATGGCCATCGACTTCGACATAGAATTCTCTGCCCGTCAGGTAACTCTTAATTAGTTGGACCAGCCAGGTGGGTTGTTCTTGCTGGGAGAGGCGGTAAACCAGCTCGGGGTGGGGAACCTTGTCAAAGGCCCCCGCAATATCAATTTTGGTCAGCATCACTGTTTTGCCGGCGTTCCTGGCCGCAGTGATGTCTGAAACTAGGCGCACCAGCTGTTGGGTTGTAGAGTGAGCTCTACGGAACCCAAATTGAGTATCCGGGATGGCATCCCTATTGAAGAATTTTTGGATGCAGTATTCCAGCAGTTTGCCTACACAGGATGTAAGGGATATTGGACGGTTTGATCCTGGAAGATCTGGTGGTTTACCTGGCTTAGGTATTGGTTTGATTTTAGAGGTTTTCCAAGAACTTGGAAACTGTCTGGAGGTAATAATTCTATTGAAAAGGCTGGTTAGATGAGCTATTGCGGATTGAGGCAGGATTTTGAGGTGGTAATAGGAAATTCCGTCGGGTCCGGGTGCGCTATTGTTTTTTAATGATTTGAGGATGGTGGTGACTTCCTCTGTGGTGATGGTAGGGATCTCCCCTGGATCAAGGTTATCAATCTCCTCCCAGTGTTTCTGTATGTTTTCAGAGAGAACCGGATTTTGATTTGTTTCATTCCCAGAGAAGGATTTTTCAAAGTGCTTAGCCAGGATTTCGGCCTTTTCGGGAGGGCTGAAGGCCAATGTTCCATCTTCCCTCTTCAGGGGAGGGATGGACGATGTAGTTTTCTTTTTAAGTGCCTTCCAGCGTTTCTCAGGGTCATTGGCCGCTTGGAGTTTACTATTAAGTAGATCTTCCTTATATTTTTTAATGGCCCTTCTCAGCTTCTTAGTCGCCTTCTGGAGATTTTTATGACTTTTTTTGGATCTCTTCTTTTTCTGTTCTTTTAATGCTCTTGTTTTTTCATTTTTTAGGTCCATAATAAATTGGGGGAGCTTGATATGGCTTCGCCTCCGGAGATGCCGTACCGAGGTGGAGTTCATTAAAGCCGCTTGAAGGGCTCTGATGAAGAACGTGGCGTCCTTCTCGAGATCATCGGTGTGGAACCAGTTTCTCTCGCATTGGTGAGTAAACTCTATTACATTGGTTTTGGTGAAGTAGGCAGGAGGGGGTTTGAAATCCGGGTTATTAATTTGAAGCTGTATAGGTAGATGGTCGGAGGAGTAGAGGTTAGCGTTTTCCACTACTGAGATAGTTGGTTTTAGATTAAGGACATTGGTTATTGCAAAGTCAAGCCTCTCTGGGTGATCCTTTCTACGAAAGGGAAGCCTGGTCGGTTCGGAGGTTTTTAACGGGAAGAGGTCCGAGGTGGAGAAGATCCTCTGGAGAGGGCCTCCATACTGGTTAACCTTCCTGTCCCCCCAGAGAGTATGTGTGGCGTTAAGGTCCCCACAGATGACAGTGGGTTTATCAATTTGCTTGAGGAGGTCAAAATCTTTTTTTCGGAGAATCTTCGGAGGAAAGTAGGTAGACGAAAATATAACATTTTTGATCTTGACGGCAATCGCTTCAATGTTTCCCTGGTTTAAGGGGACTTTTTGAGCTCCTATGTTATCTTTACATAAGATAAGGACGCCCCCGCCGGGTCTTAAGGCATTATTTCTTTCTTGCCGAAAGATTTTGTAATCCCCTGTTTCGAAAGGTAACCTGTCAGCTTGCCTTAATTTGGTCTCTTGCAGCATGAAAATCTCCGGTTGGTGAGTATCTAATAAGAGTTCTATCTCCTTTGCTTTATTCTTAACACCATTGACATTCCAACTTATGAGCTTGAAAATGCAGACTTTAGAGAGATGACGGCTTTCTTTACCTCCTCCATTATTTCCTTGAAGATTGTTTTCAAGGTGGATTTGGCCTCCTGGATGAATTCGTGGAGGAGATTTCTAATGAGCCCGCCGATGCTGGAGTCGTCGTTGGTGTTTTGGTTCTCCCTAGGAGGAGGGGGGGGTGGTTGCCGTTGGGGTTGAGGAGAATTTCTTTTCCAAGCATTTTGAGCGGGAGGTGGTGCAGCATCGTATTTTACAGATTGCTGGGTTTCCTGTTTTTTGACAATTTTTTGCGTTTGCCTTATGAAGGCATCGCATGTGGGGTTGCGAACAGAGTGTTTGCCACCGCACTTGGAGCATTCTTGTTCCTTAGCCTTGCAATCGTAAAACTGATGCTTGCCGCCACAGTGGCCACATTTCAAGTTGTCTTGGGAGGGTTTACAATAGTTGGCAGTATGCCCATATTGAGAACACCGCATGCAAACCTTGAGAGGGTTTGACCGGGCTTTTTCCACCCGAACTGTATGGGTGAGGAACTTAGTTGCCTGGATAAATTTCCTGGCTTCAGGGCTTGATTGAACAGTTACAGAGATATGGGGAAACTCGTTGTTAGGATTTTTCTTCGGGAATCTGAAGTAACTGACAAGTCTGACTTGGTAGACTGTCCTGAGTTCATGTGTGATGTCAAATTCATCCCAATTTTCATGGACTCCTTTGATGATGTATTTGACCACGTTGGGTTTATGGGGGTCATATGAATAATGGTCTATTCCATCCTTCTCCAAGATTTCCAGAATTCTGTTATAGATATCAATATTTTTGGTTTTAATTTCAAAACCTTTACCCCAGGGCCCAGTGGTGAAGGAACCAAATCTGGTGCGGTTTTGAAGAGAGATCACAAAAACAGTGAAGTCCTTAATCCCTCGGACTATGATTTTGGGTGGGGTGTTTTTGAATTCCTTTGCAGGTTCCGCGGCTACCTCGGATTCCCCAGAAGAAGATTCGTTGCCGGACTCCGAGTCAGAGCCGGATTCCCCGCCAGATTCGCCGTCAGAATCCCCGCCGGCTTCACTGTTGGGGTGAGAGTTAGCCTCAGCCTGTTGCTGGTGGACTTTGAGAAGTTTTTCTTGAAGTTTCTTAGCTTCCTCTTGTTTCTGTTTTTCAGCCCTCTCAGTGTGGCGTTTAAGTTGAGCCTGAAGCTGCTCCTGCCTACGAGATTCTTGATCTGTTTTCCTATTTTTCTTTTTAGAGTGCCGGGTCGGCGAGGAACTCCCTGGATTTTTTCTCTTTCCCTGAGAGGTGGAAGGCTCTGAAGATTCATAGTCCATGGAAGTGTCAGCCTGATCGGTGAGACCCCGTATGGCTGCTGCAGCCGATTCCGGCATTTGGGTGGGTTGGGAACAGATAATGGGTCTGCCATTGTCGTAGATGGGAGTAGAGATCGGAACACTCGATCCTACCGGTGAGGAGATAATAGAAGATGAAGAGATTGGTGCCGTAGTAACGGTGGTGGAGACTGTAGTAGATGTACTAACAGACTGGCCCATATAATTACCAGTGGTGAATCTTTTTACGGCAGAAAACTTGCCGGTTTCAGTTGGAGTGGGTTGGATGATATCCGAATCCTGACTGGAATCCTCTATGAATTGAGAGGGGTTCACTGCTTGACTGGCCATTGAAATTGAATTTGTTGAACCGGGCCTAGCTGACGGGCCATTCCCGGCACTTGGCCGGGCAATGCACCGCCAGCCGGTTCCCGGTTCTGATCTTGTTACCCTTCTCTTGGGAATAGTGTGGCCGCCGTAGCAGGAATGGCTTGGTTTTTAGGAGATGAACTTGGAAGTTAAGCGTGTTAAGGCGCGTTCAGAAACGGGGTTGGAGACCGTTCTGAAAAAATTTTATGATGTTACTATTGCTTCTATGGGGTTGAAAGATGACTTTTGAAGAGGGTAGTATACCCCTATTCGATGGGCGAAATTTCAGCCCCCTAGCTCGAATTTTAAGCCAGGAGGTAAAGAAGGTACCAAACTTTCCTTCTTTCTGGGGCTCTTCTTTTACAAGCTACCCCCCGAAGGGGGTAGGGTTTTCCCCTAGGGACCTAACCCAGTTCTTAGGGTGCCCTGTTAGTGTTGGGCTGTAGAGTCACCTCCTGGGGGTGCGAGAGCGGGACAGACCACAAACTCTCCTTCCCTGGTCAGGAGTGGAGGAATTGCTTCAGCTCAACGCTTTATTCGGGAGGCCTAGTCCTCAGCTAGGCCCACCGCCTCCGGGGGTTGCGGGCCGAATCCGCCGCCGGGTTTACCCCGGACCCCCTCGGGTGTCTACCGAGCAAGTCTTGTGCTCAGGTAGCTTGCTCAAAGATCGCTACGATCAGAGAGCCTAAAAATAGTTTTCGCCAGTTGAAAACTTTGGGACTTTTCCCTAACTGCAGCCGATGCAGCTGCCTAACCAAAAAACATCGCGTGATCTTAGCCAAAAGGCCGAGAAGCGATAAGGAGCAAACGTGTCGCTGCCTAGAGACAACGTCAGCGTACAACCTAACAGACCCCCAGGACCTCGCGGCTGCCGTGCGTACCGGGCAATGGCTCGGCCGCGGAGGAAGCCGATGACGTCACTGCGGCGCGGAGCCTTGCAGGACTCGACCGAGCGGGACCCGTCGCGCGTACGCTGCGCAATGCACTCACAATTACGGCGTTTAGAGGGTCTTGCGAGCGCGGGTTCAAGTACCGCGGGCACCGTTCGAGTTCACTGAGACCTGGAGAAGAAGGGGTTGTTGTCCGGGGATGCCTGAAGTGGATTAATCCGCGGCGTAGGAGCGGAAAAAGGGTTAACTCTCGCGGCTGATATCCGGTGGTCCAACATACAGGTGACCGTGTGGGTTGACGAAAGGATAGTACAGGTGGGTTCGAATATCTTATACTAGGTTAGGTTAGGTTGGGTTGGGTTAGGTTAGGTTTAGTTTAGTTTAGTATAGTATATACTATAGGTAAGGTAAGAGAAGAGAAGGTAAGGTGAGGACGAGCGGTGTCCAAGTGTGGAAGGAGCAAGGTAAGCATTCTAAGTATTCTAGTGTGGGAAGTGTTCTGTGTTTCGTCTGTTGCATGTATGTGTGCCGTGTTTTATGTTTTCCGCGTGGTTGGTGTTTGTTGTTTGTTAGTGGCGTGCGTGTGTTGTAAAGTGTGTGTGTGTGTGTGTGGTGAGGGTGGTATTGCTGTTTGGTTGGTGGGTGTTCTTTTGGGAGGCCGTCCGCCAATGGGGCGGCCCTAAGGCGAACCTCTGCCCGATTTTCTAAAATTTTTGTGTTTTTGGACTCTTTTTTTTTTTTTTTTTTTTTTTTTTTTTTTTGCCCCCCCTCCCCCCCGACGTCCGGCAGTGGACAGAATGTGTGACTCGCTCGGGGCAGGGGGCTATGTGCTTCGGAGGGATGGTGTGATGTCTGTGGGGGCGGGTGGCAAAGATTGAGGGGTGTCGGTTGTGGTCTGTGGGGGCGGATGGCAAAATTTGTGTGTTTTTGTAAGGGGCGGGGGTAGGCAACCGGGTCTCAGGGTAGGCAACCGTCTCGTGGTGTTGGTTCGTGTCTGTGGGGGCGGGTGGCAAAAATTTGGGGTCAGGGGCAGGGTAGGCAACCACTTTGGCGTGGGTGTACGATGGGTGGCCTACGTGGCACGGGGTGCAAAGGGCTATAGGTCAGGGCTGTCTGTCTCTCTGTGTCTGACTCTCTCACGGTGAAGGTGAAACGATGGTTTAGTGGCCAGTCTTTGTCTCTAGTGCGAAGTCTGTTCGGGTGCGATTCCTGTTCATCGTCTTCAATGTGTGTTGTGTCATATCATCTGTCTCTCTCTCTCTCTCTCTCTGGGAAGTGGGAGGGGTTATCATGGGGGTGTTTTCTGAAAGGGAATTTCATGGCGGGTCGAATGGACGCACTCTCATCAACGTACATCCAATGCAAAAGGGTTAAAAGTGCTAAAAGGGTCGAAATAAATGAAACGACGTAACTCGAGATACGAGCACTCGCGCCCAAGGTCATATATATATTTCGACTGTCGACCGTGGCAAAAGAGTTGGATGCCAACGACATGTGGTGTTCCCAAGCGGTCACCCATCTAAGTACTAACCACACCCAATGCTGCTTGACTTCGGTGTGCGGAAGGGAACCGGTAGACCCAGCATGGTATGGTCGTTGGCGAGAGACGAGGGGATCGTGTATGCCTCTAGTAGCGCGCTCGCCCGGTCTCCGCACACGCCGGACTTGACTTGACTTTCGTGCAAGTGCGGTGTGGAGCCCATATCCGCTCAATGCACCTAAGCACGAACCAAATGGCGAGAGATCGTCCGTGGATGCTTCGTCGAGTCGCTGAAAACGAGAGCCCCGACTTAAGTGAAGTCGTGTATTATATTTTCCTTTTTTTTTTGGCGAAGCCGCATGTCGTAGGATAATGTTATGACGATAACGTGACTTGTAATGACGTGGGGATTCCGAAAATGGGGTCACTTGTCCACTTTTGAAGAGTAATAAGCAAGTTGTGATAAGACGCACACGTGTGTGCCGCTTAACGCAACTATCACGTCTCTTGTTCGAAATGGCCAAATGACCCCATTATTTGACTCGCGGCGGGAAGAGCACTCCGAAAAACGCATTGTCAGAGTCGAAAAGTCTATAGCCGAGCCCCTATCGCAGCCCGACCTTAAATAACCTAACCTAACTCAGTCGAACGGATTGCCGGGTATGAAAAGAATGCTGTCGTACACTGCGACTGTCGGACGTTCAAAGGGTTCAAAAAACGACCCGGTTCGAAACTTATCCTTACCCCAGGTTAACCCCGAATGTTAACCCCGAGTTAACCACAAGCTAAGACCAACCTAACCTAAGCCAACCCAACACTAACCTAACCTAACCTAGACGACGGGTGTTCAGAATGGCTGTCGGTCAGTCCCACCCGAGCCCTCATAACGAGATGTTCCACTTAGAGGCCATGGAGACCATGTTTTGCCCGCTGACACCTGCAGCAGCACCTGACGTCGTTTCTGACCACATTTCCCGGTTCCGCGGTCGATTTTGGGTGGGGTCGACTCCCATCGAAATTCTCGTATCTCGCACCGTTCTCGCGGAATGGGCGCGTGAGGAATTTTTAACGCGTTTTCCACGAGTACCAGAACGTAATACCCATTTGTTTCGAAGAAAATGATGACTAATTCAAGTTTTGACCTCACTTGCCTTCCCAATTGTCGACGAGACGAATCGAATGCGACAAACCGCAACTCGATCCGACATCGGGAAGTGGGTGAACGGTGAAAACGATGTCGTGCGTGCGTGCGCAAGCGGGCGGAGGCGGACTGGCACCCGTGCACTAGTGGTGCAGCGTTAACTTGGATACCCGCCCACACCCACCCTGGTACCGATATCGAAAATCCGCGACCTAGGCGTTCTTGCCATGACCCTAAGCGACGGAATGACACAGTTGTCACGTCCGTCACAACATTGGTCACGGTGAAATCTGTAAAACGGAATACCGTGTCACACTTATGCCCTATTTGAACGAACGTACTAGGTGGTATCGGAAGTGCGCTACTGGCTGTACGGTGCGAGATATCGTTTTTTTCCATGGAGTTGACCCCCCTCTTAAATCGGCAGGGGAACTCTATGAGATGTTCCGTAGGTGCTGCTGCAGGTGCCGGTGGGCAAAAACATGGCCTTCATGTGCTCAAAGTGGAATAATAGCTATAACTCGGGAACGGACAGCCCGAACGAGGTGCGGTCTGGTACTATGACTACCAGCGATCAAGGGGAGACCGACAAAGTCCACGAGAGCAACCGATCTCGAGACCCGGTACCCACCCCGTCCACGAGTGCCAAGTCCTAAACGATGCGGGGTAGGAAGACGGGGCTTATGGCATTGCGGCGAGTGCGTGCGGGTGAGGTTTGCCGCTCGCCCCCCCCCCCCCCCCCCCCCAATCTAAAATAAAACCATATGCAGGTACACTTTGAAATGTTCATTTCATATTACGGTTGTACGGAGAGGGGTTCGCCCCCACGTATGGGGCGCTGCTGCTCCCCGCATCTGCTCTCGCGCGCAGTGCTGTGGTCTCGCGCTCGCTCAAGTCTGCGTAATGCACGATAGGGTTCAAAGGGGTTATTTGGCGAATCACGTTTATGGAGCGGGTCACGCATTGGGCGTCAGCTGGTCGGTGCATACTAGGGGTTTAAGAGTGAATGGTGTCAAGTCGAGTACGGGCTCGTCGGTGTGCCTCCGCGCATCGGCGAGAGCTCGGACTTTTGTTTGATGCAGTGTCTCCTTTGATCGAGCTTGCAACCGTTGTCCTGCGTCGGGGCGATCTGAAATTTGGCATGGACGTTCGCAAAGGTTGTCGCTGTCGTGGGATGTGCGTTCGAACCCGCGGTCTCGCGGGGATCGTCCGTAAATGAGGGAAATACGTGATGTAGTGCGGCTGATCGGAGTGCTTCTCGGTTTTGAACGCGATATCGGAGGGTGATGCGGGTTCGTGGGGTGGCCGATGATGGTGTCTGAGGCAAGCCCGTACCCTACTCTATCCGGCCGTACCCGTGGCCTGCCGGGGGGTGGCGTCTTACGGGTCGAAAAGTCGGTCAGAATGGGGACGCGAGCACGGTCTCGGTGGCCCGCGGGAGGACCCGCGGTGGTCCCCGTGCACCGTCTGCGTTGCCGTTCGCCCAACATGATGTAGTCTGCGCGCACCCGACCCGCGCGCCATCCCTCGTCCTCGTCGTCATCACCTAGTGCGTCATCGTGGTCGTCGTCAACATGTCCGAAGCCGAGTCTGCTGCCCCCGTGGCCACGAGCCCGAAGAAGCCCGCCAAGTCGGCCGCCGCGTCGAAGAAGCCTCGTGCCAAGCCCGCGCACCCCAAGACCGCGGACATGGTCAACTCGGCCATCAAGAACCTGAAGGAGAGGGGCGGCTCCTCCCTGCAGGCCATTAAGAAGTACATCTCGGCCAACTACAAGGTCGACGCCGAGAAGCTGTCTCCCTTCATCAAGAAGTACCTGAAGGGCGCCGTCACCAGCGGCAAGCTCGTCCAGACCAAGGGCAAGGGTGCCTCTGGTTCCTTCAAGCTGGCCAGCAAGGAGAAGGTGGAGAAGACCGAGAAGAAGCCGAAAAAGGTCGCCGCCGCCGCTTCCCCGAAGAAGGCCAAGCCCGCCGGCGAGAAGAAGGTGAAGGCAGCCCCTAAGAAGGTGGCCGCCAAAAAGCCAGCTGCTGCCGCCGCAGCGAAGAAGCCTGCCGCTGCCAAAAAGCCTGCCGCAGCTGCCGCCAAAAAACCAGCTGCCGCCAAAAAGCCCAAGAGCCCCAGCAAGGCGAAGAAGGCGACCAAGGCTCCCGCGGCGAAAAAGCCTAAGGCCCCTAAGCCGAAAAAGGCCGCCGCCAAGCCTAAGGCAGCTCCTAAGAAGAAGTGAAGAGTTAACTCTCCTCCTCTCCTTCTCCACCCCTCTCAACGCACTGCGCCGTCCCGGCCGTTGCAAAACAGCCTTTTTCAAGGCTAACACATCTCTTTCGAGAGATCGACTCGAACAAAGACCGAATTTCACGCCCCCCCTTGAACCTTTAACCCTCTCATCCCGACACAGCCCGTGACGAACTCGCGTGGGTGCGTAATCACCCTCCCTTCAAGACCGTGTAGATATAAACAGCGCGAGAGCGCCTGCGAACCGTAGGGTAGGCCTCCCCGCCCTGCACGTGTGCCCGATGTGTTGCCTACCCGCAAGGCGCCGTCCGCGAAAAATATCGTCATTAGCGCATGTATTACGTACTCTGCACGATGGGGGGGAATTAGCGATGCGTGTGTTCTCTTTATTACTTTTTTTTCGTATATTTAGTGTGAAGGGGTTAAAAAAAATAAAGAATAGGGATATTATAGTCTTTGTCTGGAATTGATCTTTCTGGAAAGATGTTTT
>JAPTSV010000167.1:0-11722 GCA_026979955.1 Megalurothrips usitatus
GTGGGCCCTGACGCCAAGCAGGTTTACACATACTTTAGCGCCCCCCCCTGCGGAGTCTTGTCCTCTGTCCCCTCTCTCCTCCAGTGTTCCGGCAGTGTCTGTCTCTCTTCATTCCACTCCCACGCGCGCGGCTTGCAGCACCCTCGGCTTGGCTCGCTGCCGTCAGCGGCAAAAAAAACACGGTGGGGCGGGCGGCGGAGTGGGTCGTATTCGTCATCGTCCAACTTCCTGCCGCCGCCAGCCGCCTCCAGCCGCCCGCCGCGCCGCCCCCAAGCCCCCGTCTGCCGCCGCTGCCGCCGCTACAACTGGTTGAGCGTCTTGTTTTTTTTTTTCTCGGGCCAGATATCCGCAACCGTATAATATAGTAGCCGGTCGCGTTACCCTGTCCGGATCTACTTGAAAAAAATACACAATAGTGTAACTCCCAAATAGGGTACTTCCCAAATACCCAAATAAGGGTACTCTGGAAGGTGGCGTTGATAGGGGAAGTTTAAAATAAAAAGAACCGCGTCGCTCGTCGCTTCCGGAACGGAACGCCAATAATAAGAGTGTGCCGCGTCTCCCTTGGCGTGTTGGCAGGGAAAGAGGAATAGCGCCGCGGGAAATGGCGAGTTTTGTGAAGCGAGCCCAATCAGGGCGCGGCCCCACGGCCCCGCTGCCTCCCCCTGCCTCCGTGGGGGGGGGGGGGGGGCTCCAGGCAGAGGCTCCACCCAGCTCCGAGGGCCTCCAGGGGGGGGCTGCCGGCAGAAAAGCGGCTGGAGGCGAGCGGGAGGAGCAGAGAGTCTTTGTTGTTAATTATTGAAGGCCCCAATCTGGGGAGGCAGAGATGCGAGGTACCCGGCCCGTCGGACGCCCAACCTGCACACGCTCCCGAAGTCCCTGGTAAAAATCCCACCCTCGCCCGCGCTCGATTTCTTCTTTTCATTTTCTTCTTTTCTAACCTGACGCTTCCCTATCTCCCTCTCTCACACACACGCTCTCTCTCTCCGTCTCTCTCACATTCCCTCCCTCTCATTTTACTTTTTAAGGTACAAAAGTTGCCTTATTTCACTGTGAAGGTCAGGAGGACAACAAGTAGGGGGGGAGGCCCGCCCCAAGGAGCAGGCACACGGCAGAAGCCTGATGGGGGAGCAGGAGGGGGCCCCTTAGGGGGCGCCAGCCGCCGCTACACCTTTTGAATTGGACTGTGCTTCACTTCACTTATGCCTTTTGTAGAAAGAGGTTCATTCTAAACAAACAATGCTCCGCTCGAGATTCAGCTCCCCTTCTCCTCCCTTTCTCTCTCTCTCTCTCATTCCCCCTTTCACTTCAGGAGAGTGAGCGAGATAGAGAGAGAAAGAGAGAGGGAGATAGAGGGAGAAGAGAGAGGGAGTGGCTGGAGGGGTAATAAAGGAATCCCCGCCACGTTTCAGGTGTCTTATCGAAATTTGGGATCTTTTGTCCTCGCTCGAGCACATGAAATCCTCCGCCCCTTACCTCTCCTCTCTCGCTCCCCTCCTCTTCTCCCCTCCTCTCTTTATAGAGACGCGAGCGGCGTGAGGCGAGCATAAGACGAAACGAAGGAGAGGGAGGGGGGGGGAGGGGGGTCGCTGTTATAATAGTAATGAGGTGTTTTCGCGTGCCGCTCTCTCGCACCCCGCCGCGGCCACCGCGTCCCCCTCGCGCGCCGCGCGGCGTCGCCGCGGTCGTGCACGGGAGAGAGAGGGTGGAGGGGGGGGGGGGACGAGCGCGCCGGCTCAGCGCTGCTCAGCACCCCTCACCCACCCCGCTCAGCAACCGCTCAGCATGCCATACCGCGGGGGGAGGTGACGGGGCGCAGCCCCGCCGCCGCTGTCCCCGGCCTCCGCCCGGAATCTCCCCCCTGAAGTCCCCTCGCGGCGTTCTTCTAGGCGTGCCGAGCGGCTCGCGCCGCCGCCGCCCCGCCGCCGTGTTTCCTGGGCCCCCCGTCATGTCCTCTGTCCCGGACGTATGGCATGATTATTCGTCTCCCCTTCAAACTCGAGATGAGCTCCCCGCCTTCCGTCGTGGGGTACGGGAGGAGGAGGGGGGGGAGAGGAGGAGGAGGAGGAGGAGGTGGAGAGGAGGAGGAGGAGGAAGGAGGGGAAGGAGGGGGAGGAGGAGGGGGAAAAGGGGGGGGGGGGGGGGGGGGGGAGGGCAGGCGGACGCGGAGGGGCGGCTGAGGAGGGTGGGACCCGTATGGTTTTACTCGCTTTCCATAATAGACCGCAGAAGGCCAGCGGCCCGCCGTCGTGCCGCCTTGCCGTCGTCCCCCTGCCCTCCGCGTAGTGAAGGGCGACTCCTCGGCGAGGCTGCAAGGAAAACGGCGCACGGCTCACAAGCCCTCAGGACGGAGCGGCGCGCGCCTCGATTGTATGGTAATGTCGAGCAGGGGGCCCCTCTCTCCCCCTCCCTCTCTCCTCCTCCTCCTCCTCTCCCTCCCTCCCTCATCCTCCTCCCCTCCCTCACTCCTCCTCCCGGTTCAAACCCCGGCCGCACCGGCGGCTAAACCGAACCCGCCAGGGCCGAATATAAAAACCTCCACCCGGCCGCCCGGCCCCGCCTGTCTCGGCGTAAATGCAAGGAGATAAAGCCCGCTAGCCTCGCGGGGAAATCCGCTCCATAAAAAAAAAGGCAACCCCCCCCCCCCTCCCGCGGAGAAAAGAATAGCGCACTCCTTAACGCGTGTAACATAATATTCACACAAAGTAAATGACGGCGAGATTTTTTTTTTTATCACCGTCATCATCGTCACGATCATCATCCGCGCACCGCACCGCGTCGTGGCGTGCGCGCAAAATTTTTGTAATATGTAACTATTACAGCGCCGTGTGCCGGAGCCGGGGTACATTACATACCACCGCACCCGGGGGGACGGCACATGTTCCAATCTCTCTCTCTCTCTTTTCGCTCCCCCTCGCTTCCGCCTCGCTCTCTCTCTCTCTCCTCCCTTATTCTGCTTCCTCTCCTCACTCTCGCCCCCACCACACACCACACAACACACACACATGGGCGGGGGTCCGCAGCAATTAGGGCGGATACAGAAAAGCGGGGAAGCCGCACCGTTGTTTCTGCAGCGGTAGGGGCTGTAGGGGGGGGGGGGGCGCTGGCTGGACACGGCCTGGGGTTTCCCACAGAGTCTCTCCTCCCCCCCCCCATCGCCAAACCCAAATTAAAAACGCCAGCCCGAATTAGGGGGCGGCCGACCGAAGGAAGTCAGACGAGCCGCGGCGGGGGCGGGGCCCCTGAGAGAGAGATGAGAGAGAGAGAGAGAAGAGAGAGAGAGAGAGAGAAGAAGAAAGAGAAGGGAAGGGAGGGAGGGAGACTGGCCAGCGGCTATGGGATTGTCAGAATTGCTACTCGTTCAGGAGAACAACCATTTACATTGATAAAATAATGTAAGTCAATGACGAAACTATACGGCCAGGGGCCGAAAGGGGAGTAGAGGAGGAGGTGGGGGGAGGGGGAGGGAACGGTGGCGGCGGCTGTGCGCGCCACCACGTTGTCGGGGCTGCGTTGCGTGTCTCGGCGCACGCACACACGATCACAGCCGCACACCCAAACACACACACCACAGAATAGCAGGGGCACGAAGGCCGGAAAAGGCTTATTTCCCCAATTTGGCGACATGCCGAGCGCGCAGGGCGCGTGCGAAATGTGCGTGAAATGGGTTCAGAGTGGTATGGGCAATCGTGTTGATGAAGCTGGGATAAACAGCAGGAAGAGAGCGGGGTGAGAAGGAGAGAGAGAGGGGCGAATGTAACATTGTCCTTTGGCACGTTCAAACAGAATTGCTGCAAATCGGCTTTTCCAAGAGGCCGAGTCAGTCGCGGGGGTTGCCTAGAGTTTTGGGTCGTCTAGCTTAACGCTTACCGTAACAGAGCTGCGGGCGGCGCCGTTTCAGTAAAACGGCCGGAGGGTTGGGTTTTTTTTTGTGCAACGCGTTTCGCGGCCCGAGCTGGACGGGGGGGCTGACCGTAGCGGCGGACGGCTCGTGAGGTGCCCTGTCGTCTATCCCCTATCTACCCCGCGCTGCGCTCTATCGTCTATCTCTATCTATCTCGCTGCCGCCCCTCGAGCCGCCTCCCTCGGGACCCATGGCGACCCCTCCTGGCCCGACGCGCCGCCCTGTGGACCTTTGATCCTGGTACATAAATCATCAGGGAGGAGGAGGGGGGGGGGGTGTTAAGGAGTGCACTGACGGGGGAATCAATAATTCAGACCTAAAGGAGAGTCCCTCATTCGACAGTGGCGCCCAACATGCCCTCCCCCCCCCCCCCTCAGAGACGAGAGGAGGGAGGGGAGGGGGAAATCCGATGCGCCCGTGTCGTGTGCGGCACCGGGAAGTGGGGCGTAAAATACAAATGACAGGACTGTGCGGAAACTGCAGGCATCGGGCGGGGGGCTTTAGTGGTGGGTTCCGCAGAGAGAGGTTTTGCGGGTTGGGGCCCTTGCGAGCTGCGTGACTGATCTCCTGCTGAGTGAACGGCGCGGCAGAGAGAAAGAGAGAGAGAGAGAGGGGGGAGAGACAGAGAGAGAGGGGAGAGAGAGAGAGGGGAGGGGGGGAGTAGGGGGGGGGTGGAGGTAATCTCACTCGACAGGTGAGGCGAGCGCTAATACAGTGGGAAAGGTGCCTGCCCTGGGAGCTTATCCCGGGGATAGGACGCCGCTACCCGACCGGATCCAATAAACGGGCTCCCCTCCCCCTTCCCCCCCTCCTCCCCCCTCCCCCCCCCCTCCCCCCCCTCCCTCCTCTCCCCTGGAGTATATAGCGGCACTCTCAATGCTTTGCGTCAGAAGCAAAGCGAAAGGGACCTCTGTCGCTCTGTGAGGGCCGCGGGCGCCTTTCACACGAGGCGGGAGGCACACACTCACGCGTGTGTCGGTACACGCGTTCCTCTTTGCCGTTCCTCGCTCTCTTCTTTTTTTTCTCTCTCCCTCTCTCTTCCCTTGGGGGCACTATTCTTCGTGTCCCGCATATTACCCTCTGCTATGAACGATCCGTTTTTTTTTCTCCACCGGTGTTCTTCAGTTTATTTTCCCGTCAC
Source organism: Megalurothrips usitatus (assembly GCA_026979955.1). NCBI lineage: Eukaryota > Metazoa > Arthropoda > Insecta > Thysanoptera > Thripidae > Megalurothrips > Megalurothrips usitatus. The sequence goes on from JAPTSV010000167.1 coordinate 5,046, forward strand.
GCTTTAGGATTATACGGACACACCCTGCGATCACGCCTGCGTTTTGCCGTCCCCTGCCACACACTCACACACTGTGTCCTTTTATTTTTATATTTTTTTATTATTAAATTCATTTTGGGCGCGCGTTCTGTGCTGCAGCAGTGTGGCGGTGCGGGGCGCAGCGGCAGCCCGTAAAATCACGCCGCTGCTGCTCACCGAGATGGCCGTGCGATTCGCCCCAGTAAGCGACGCCCCCCGAACACGGGAGCATCCCCCCCCCCATCCCCCCCCCCCCCCCCCGCTCGGCTAGCGCATTCACGCCCACCGTGTCCATAGCGTTAATTTCCGGTCATACCGCCCGGTGTTTAGTGCGCGTGCTTGCCTCTGTGTGGGTGTGTGTGTGTGTGTGTGAGTGTGCCGTGCTGTCCAACGCTCTCGAAAGCCCTTGTCCCGCGTCGGTCCCAAAATTAAAGTCACGACTCCATCCCCGCAACGGTGCGGAAAAAATAAAAAAATTTTTGAGACCCCGCGCGATTGGTCTCGCTCTCTCTTGTTCTGCGTCTATCATAGTCCCACATTTTTTTTGCGCCCCATTTATTTCCCGATCAAAACGTAATATCACGCGCTATCAATCAAAGGGAAAAATGGTGCGCCCGGGGGGGGCGGGGGGCGGGGGGGCGGGGGGCGGCGCCTCCCCGCCCCGACCCTCCCGGCCGTAGAGAGCGAAACTGAATGTTCGGCGAACGGAACGCGGGCCGGCGGGGGGACCTTGGAGAGAAGCGCGCGGGGATGGAGGAGGGGAAGGGGGGGCAATCGAAGGGGCGGGAAAAGAACGATGTTCCCTAAGATTGTACGAAACATAAAACAGGGCCCGGGGACAGAGGAGAGCACGCCACCCCGGTGGGGCTGGGGAGCCGCGGCGGGGCGAGCCCGAGCACAGCGCGGGCCGTGGGCGTGCGTGCGTGCGTGCGTGGTGCGTGGCGATACTTGTCGGGCGGCCCGCCGGAGAGAGCGGCCCTGAAATTTTTATCGTTTCTTCCAGTTGGGCTCGGCTGGCTCGGCGGCGTCGTGTGGGCTTTTGCTGTACGGGGCGGCGGGTGGGCCGGGGGCGGCGGGGCCCCAGGTGGAGGCCGTCGAGTGCATGCCCGGCCTACACATGAGCCCCCAGGGGGTTTGTCACCGTTCGCGTCGGCTCGGGGTCCCGGGTTCGAGTCCCCGCGGCGGCAGGTTTTACTGGCGCTGCTCGGCCTGCGGGGCGGGGGGCCGGCAGGCCAGGTGGAAGGGTTTTCCGCCCCCCCTCCCTCACTCCAACGTATTTGTCGGCCCCGTCAGCCCGCGTCACATGTGGAGCGCGTGAAAAAGAGGCCCAGCGGATGTGAGCGCCGGTCGTTTTTGGATCGGCCGGAAACGGAAGCCGCGTCGGTTTGGCACCGGGAAATAGGCCCCCTCCGGTCCCCCCCTCCCCGCCCTCCGGGGCGACAGCTCCGGTCCGGTGACGCGCGGCGGAGGCGGCGACGGCCCGGGCCTGGGGGGGGCCTCGTCGGGGACCCGGGACCCGGGGGCCCCCGCGCAGCCCGTGCGTCATGGCGTCGTGTTTGCGGACCCGGCGGCCACGGGCCCAGGCACTCCACCGCCACGGGCCCGCACCCCCCGGGGCCCGGGCCCTGCCTCCTCCACTTTATTCTCCTTCGTACCACACGGTTAAATTTGACACCCCCCCTCCCCCCAACCCACCCCCAGACTTCTGTTTGGGACCCGGCCCCGCTGACCTTTGTGCCCTGAGCAGGGCGTGGCCGGCCGCGTGACCTCCGACCCCCCCGCCCCCGCGCCAGCCCACAAACACGGCCTCGTGGCCCAGCCAAAGGGCGGCGCAGCTGGGCGTGCCCCCGCCGCCGTTACGCTGTGAGGCCGCCGTCAATTGAGGCCGCCGTCGCCGTGTCCGTCACCACCAACCCTTACCCAGCACCTGGGCGCCCCCGCCGCCGGCACCACCCGAACAGACAGAAGTTGGGAGTAACTCCGCTCCGGGGCCCCCGGCCCCGACCCCCGCCCCGCTGAATCGAAAGCCATCATCACTTCCGGACCACCGGCCCCCCTATCCCATCCCGAACCCGGACTCACTCTTTCCTTCTCAAACTGCATAATTTTATTCTGCGGTTCCGATTGCGCCGCCGCGGCCGACGTTACTTTCCGCGCGCCTCCCATTGCTCTCTTTCCTTCTCATCTTTTTCCTTTCGTTCTCCTCTTTTCTCCCCTTCTTTCCCTTCCGCCCTTCCCGTAGAAAACCTTCCGTTCGGGACGCATTTCCCTCCCTACCGCGCGGGGCCCCCCCATCACCAAATACCCCCCCCCCCTCCTTCCCTCCGCCAGACGCGCGCTGCTTGATTCCCATTTTTCTCGGTTGGCGCGCTTTCGGCCGTCCTCTCCTCCCCTTCCCACCTCGCCGCCGCCGCAACCGCCTCCCCGCCGCTTTTCCTCCTCACGACCCTCTAACTCCCCGCACCCCTCACCCCCCTCCTCCCCTCCCCTCCCGGAGGTTCAAACGGCGTTCGTTCCGTCACGTCAAACGCGCGTCTTGGCGCAGTGAGGGAACAGGCCTTCATATTATTTCCATACCCCCCCCCTCCCCGCCTCCCCCCGCGGTCCCTAGGCCCCACCCCCGCCGCTCCTCCCCCGCCACGCCACGGCCACACCCCCACCACGCCACGCCTCCCTTTCGTTCGCATACTTCGGTTCGAGGCGAGAGCATCTTCCAGAGCCGTTTCGTCGTTTGGACCAGAGTCGGAAGAGAGGGGAGAGAGACAAAAGAGAGAGAGAGAGAAGAAGAGAGAAAAGCGCCGGGGCCCTCGCGGCCCCCAACCCCCACCGCTGGCAGCATCAAACGCCGCTGCCGCCACAAACGCGCCGCGCTCTGTGGGGGAGAGAGAGAGAAAAAGAAAGAGACAGAGAGAAGGATTGGTCCGTCCCCGCAGGAAGCCCGGGCGCGGCCGCTGCCGTCGCCCTTCATGATCGCGGTCTCGCGCGCAGCTCGCGTTTCTGTTTGCCGACACCATTTCTCCGCGTCGCGCCTCGCCCCCGTCCTCGGCGACGACGACGCCGTGCTCCGAGTGGAAGCCAAACACGCGGGCGGCGGGTGTTCCGTCACCGCCGTCACGGCCTTGCATAAAGGCCTCAAAGGCGCCGACAGTCGTCGGCGTGGTCCGTACCGCTTCCGTCACGTTTCGGCCACGACGCGGTGCTCGGGGCACACCGTTTTGGGGGGTCGATCCAAACACGCGGATGCTCAAAAAATAAAATGGCAAAAATTTTTTCACCCCCGGTTTTATCCAGGAGGCCTGCTGCTGCGTCCAGTTATTCTCACAATAAACGCACAGCCATACACCGCAGCCGCCAGTTTGTGACGGTTCTTAACCACACCTCCTCTCAATGGTAATTTTTAGCCAGTTCCCCAGCGAGATCTCTCTCTCTCTCTCTCTCTCTCTCTCTCTGCTGCGCTTCTCTCTCCTCTCGTTCCCTTGTCTCGATATTGAGTTTGCTGCACGGCTTTCGAGGCGCACAGAACCCGTGAAATCGCTGAGTCTTATCCACCGCCGCGCTCTCCTTGTAGAAAAAAAAATTAAAACCGAAAAAGTTAAAAGAAAAAAGAAATTCTCCTCAGAAATTACCCGACTCCTTATATTATTGTCTTGAAATCGCTGAAAGTTTCGGAGCGGCGCGCCCGGGTGTGCCCCCCCCCCCCCCCGGCTTACACAACGCGAGCGCCGCGGGGCCTGGCTGCATTAACCTGCGGACGTTTCTGTTCCGTAACGTTGCGGCGTCCCCCCCGCGTCGCGTCACCACGCAGTTATGCTGGGGCTGTTTGGTGCACAATACAGTTTGCCGGATTGTCATTTCTCTCTCTCTCTCTTTCCGCTTTCCGTTGGCAATCTGCGGGCGGGGGGGGGGGGGGTGGTGAAGCCCGCTGTAGCTCCCGCCTCGCTGCCGCACGCAGGCGCTTTGTCAAACGTTTTATTGAACCGGGTCGACATAATTTGTCCGTACAGAGAGCGCTGGCGCTGCTCCGTAATGTGTCAACACAATAATGCCTCCGTGTGTGTGTGTGTGTGTGTGTGTGTGTGTGCTGCGCGGCGCAACAGCAACGGCGCTTCGCGGCCCGGGACCGTGTCGACAAACTTTTTCAATAAAGCGCGGCGCACGCGGGCGGTCGCGAGGCGGGCGCGTGGCGGGCGCGTGGCGGGCGCGTGGCGGGGCGCGTGCGGGGCGTGGCGGGGAACCTTCTGTAGTGCGCGCTGGCGCGCGCCGAGCCGCCTTGGTGCTTCGTTTATTCTTGTGCGGAGACGCCGCCGCCGCCGCCTCCCGGCAGCGCAGCTACGTTATTTGGCGATAGTTTCGAAGAGGGCGGAGCGGAGCGGCTCTCATTTCCGTCTGGCTGAGAGCCGGCTGGAGCACCGCGCCGCTCAGCGTGTATCCCTGCTCCGTGGCTCACTGTGCGTGGAGGCGGGTGGGCGGCCGAAGTGTCCGAAGTTCTGATTCCCGCCGCCGGTCGTTCGCTCTCTCTTTTCTTTCCCGTTTTTTTTATTTTTGGGTGTGCGTTTGTGAATTACGGGAGCGAGAAGTTTATCTAGTGTAAGGTATTCGTCGCAAATACTCTGCAATATCGAGTGAGAAATACATGTAGTGTACACCCACATCGGAAGTGGTTTAATCCCCCTCCCGGGGTGCTTCGCAGGAACGCTTAGCCGACGGAGGGAGAGAGAGAGGGATGCAGGGAAAAAGAAAAGGGAGAGAAGAGGAGAGGGGAGGTACCGTTTACAGTAGGAGCCTACAAATACGCGATCGGTCCCCCGCTGAGTGCTACAGGGGGGGAAAGACGTTCCGGGTATCCCTTCTTCCCCGGGGCCCCCGCCCCCGCTGCACCTCGCCGGAACCCCGCGTCGGGAAAGCGGAGGGCCCAAGGGTGTCCCCCCCCCCGCCGCCGCCGCACGTCGAAGGGGGAATTAATTTCCCAAACCGCTGCCCCCCCGGGCCCCCGCCGCTTCTGGGGGGTTTGGTTCCGTCGATGTCCCGACCCCTTGCCGCCCGCCCCCGGGGCCCCGGCGCCGGGGGGGGTTGGGTTCCAGCGCGGAGCGGCGCGGACGCGGCCCCCGGACCCGCACCCAGCAACACCGGGGGGACACTTTTGGGCTGGGTTCAAAACCGGGATTTTATTTTTTTTTTTTGGTGGGGCTTTCCCGGTGAGGTTCGGGGAGGTTCGGTGACGCCCGGTCCTCCGGGGTCGTCCGACCGGGGTCACCCTGTAATTGCGAGGACGGGGGACGTGGATGTGGAGGCCCAAGGGTCGAGGACGACGGGGCCCGACCGGGAGCTCATTTGCAAATGGCCTTTCCGTGCCCCCCCCGGGGCAGGCGGGGCCCGCCTGCGACGGTGTAGGACCGGTGGGGGCCTTGTCGGGGCCCCGGGCCCCCCGGCCCCTGCTCCCTCCCTCCTGTCGTGGCCCCCGGCTCGGGCCCCCCCCTCAAGGGCCGGGGGATCCCATCTGCCCTGACAAATCGAACCCCCGCAAAGCCCTTGGAAGGGGCCCGGCCGACCCCCCCCGCCACGCTCCCCGGCCCCCCACGGCCGCGGTTGTTTCGCAGTACCGACGGGGCGTTTGGGCGCCGCGCACCCACATCCCGGGGTGAAATACCCCTTATTTTGGTCCCGGATACCCCTAAAACGTGACCCTCTTTCGCCGTCTTTTTTTTCTCCCCCGGTCCTATGTGCCGCAGCGGGTTCCAGGGAGCATGCAGTGCCGCAAGGGCCGCAGGGCCGGGCCAATCGATTCCCTTTTTCCCCACACACATCCCCCGAGGCGGTGGGCACCGTCCGCTGTAACACCCCCCGGGGACCCCGCCCGGGCCCCCGCGTGGCCCCCGGGGACCCCGCTTTACCCAGCGCCCCTCCCGGCGGCCCCCTCGTCGACTCCGCTTTGAGGGGGCCCGGCGTAAGGGCCCCTTCACCCGCGCGGGGCGGGGAGGGGCCCGGCAGGGCACCGGGGGGGGGCCTCACCGCACCACGCCCGTTACCGGGGCCCCCCCCCCCCGGGCCCCGGGGCCCCGGGGTCGGCGGGGGCTTGAGGGGGCCCCGTTTCTCCGACTCCCCCCGAGTTTCCTTTTTGGGGGGCGGGGCTCACCGGGGTGGCTGCCCCCCCCGGGGGCCCTGCCGTGTAGGCACCGCCCCCAGATTCCCCCCGTCCCACCCCCCCCGCCCCCCACAACGTCGCCGACTATGCTCCTTTGACGGGTCCCCGGCTGCTGGTGCTGGCGGCCCCCCAGGAGGGCAGGGGGGGACGACCGGAGCGGAGCGGGGGAAACGGGCGCCCGCCCCGGGCCCGGGGCCCCGTGCCGCGACCATCGGTGCCCGCGGGCCCTGCCTACCCCCCGACCCCCAGGCGCTCCGGCCTGGGGCCGGCCCCAAGGCTCCGAGGGGGGCACACGGGTCCTACTGCCCCCGCAGTTATCGGCGACCTTTCAATCACAAATCCCCCCTTCCCCCAACCTGTCAGTCTGTCTGTCCTCTGTCGCCCCTTCCGACTTCCTGTTTTGCGCACGGGGTCGGCCGGTCGCCGCGCACGCACCACACCAAACACTGGACTGACCTTTATTGCTACCTTCGATCGACTTGGCCCCCCCCCTTCCATTCTCCTCTCTCTTCTCCCC
>JAPTSV010000168.1:0-11700 GCA_026979955.1 Megalurothrips usitatus
CTCAGCTGCACCTCCATTTTCTCCGTGATAAATCTTGCCAGTTCTTTATTAGTAGGTTTCTTCGACCCCTCCTTAAACCACAGCACCACCGTTTCTTTACGAACCATATCTATGGCCGAAAAACTCCAAAACTCTTAAAATGCACGTTGTCAGGCCGCGCCGGTGGGGCAACCTAACCTCAAAGGTGCTCTGTGCCGTCCGCTTCCGACCGAGGCCAGGCGCAAACTGAGCTGAGCCAATGGGCCTTGGATGAATATGGTAGATATTGGGAAGGTGATGGAGTGGGCGTGTGGGTCCGGCCGCGTGCACGGCTGTTGTGTGGTGCGACAGTGAACCTAGGCACGGAGCCGAAATAGCTCAGTTGGGAGAGGGTTAGACTAAAGATCTGAAATGTCTCTGGTTCAATCCCGGGTTTCGGCATGTGCATGCTTATGCTTTTGCTGGCCCCTCCACTGCGCACTCGACTGAGGAGTACCTTGTTGCGTCCGCCTTTGCCGGCCCCAGTGGCGCAATCGGTAAGCGCACGGTACTTATAGAGCAGTGCTCGTGAGCGATGCCGGGGTTGCGAGTTCGAGCCTTGCCTGGGGCATGTATCCCTTTGCCGGCCTCCGCCTCCCTTTTTCGTTCCTTTTGCAGTCCGCCTCCGCCTCCGCCTCCGCCTCTCACGGACCCGTTGGTCTAGGGGTATGATTCTCGCTTTATGTGCGAGAGGTCCCGGGTTCAAATCCCGGACGGGCCCTACTTTTTTTCAACACTATTTCCAATCCCGTTCGCACCCGCTTTCTCTAAAGCAGTCTCACTCCAGTCTCAATCCAGTCTCACTTGCCACTGCCGCTGCGGCGGGGCCCACATGGTGTAATGGTGAAGACTCTGGACTTTGAATCCGGCGATCCCAGTTCGGGTCTCGGTGGGACCTGGCGTGAATCAGCGAGATTCGTTCTTGAGTTCCACTCTTTTCGCCCGCCCTGTATCTTTCGCTGTATGGTTTTCATATCTTCCTTATTCTTCATTTTAGGGTGCGTGTGTTTACATTTCTCTGAATACTACCGGCTCGTTTCCCTTCGACCACAACGATAACGAAGGACAAAAGCGAATGAATGGAAAGAAAATGCACACACAGGCTAAAACAGTCATTTAAAAAATTGGAATGAAAGCAAGCAAAGGGACGAAAGCAATAGCAGTGGTGGGATTCGAACCCACGCCTCGAGAACGAGACCGGTACCTGAAACCAGCGCCTCAAACCGCTCGGCCACACTACCTACTGTCGCTCCGCACAGCGCCGGGATCGAACCGAGCGACACAAATGGACATCACCAACGACCGTCACTAAAACCGGGGTCAGAGGACGGGTGGTAGGCTCACAGCTGGGAGTTGTGGCGCACTCTTGTAATCCGGCGACCCGGAGGCTGAGTGATGAGGACGGCCACGAGTCGGGATACACTGGAACCGTTGTTGTTGCGTTGATCGGACGTCCGCACTGGGCTTGCCATCAACATGCGCTTGCCGGAGGAGTCCGGTCGGGTGCAGGTTGGCTGAGGAGGGGCGTATCGGGTCAGGGGGGAAACCCAGCAGCCAAAAGTCCCCGTGGTCGGTGGTAGTGGGACCGCGTCTGAGAGTAAAGGCACCGTTTCGGCACAACGCGTGCGCCCAGACCATCACTCAAAACTTTTGGTTTTTCTCCTCTTCTTTTCCATATTCTCCGTTTCCACTCTACTGCCCCAGCGAGAGTTGCGGCCGTTTCCCGGCGGGTTCCGTAGTGTAGTGGTCATCGCGTCTGCTTTACACGCAGAAAGTCCCCAGTTCGATCCTGGGCGGGATCATCACCTTTTCTTTACTTTCGCATACATTTTGCCCCTACACGAAAATGTTTCCTGCCCACTGTTCCGGAGGCCCTCATGGCTCAGTGGCTAGAGCACCGGTCTCGTAAACCGGGGGTCGGGAGTTCGAATCTCCCTGGGGGCACTTGCGTGTGTAAAGGCCTTCTTCTTTTGTCGCCTTTGCCTCCATGCCTATGCCCTGCTGAAACTGACGAACGGTCGCTGCCTCCTCTGCCGGCAGCCCCTGTGGCCTAATGGATAAGGCATCCGTCTCTTAAACTGGGGATTGAGGGTTCGAGTCCCTCCAGGGGTATGGCATCGTCTTCCTTTTCGATTCAAATCATAATTTATTTTTTTCTCGCCACAACCCGCAGGAAAATAAGACGAACCCAAAAACTATGTCAGAAGTGGGATTTGAACCCACGCCCTCAGATGAGGACCAGAACACTCTGCCCGCACTGACACGGCGGGTAAGGGCGTTTCCCTTGAGTCTGGCGCCTTAGACCGCTCGGCCATCCTGACACGGTGGCAGTCGTCTCGGACCACTCGCTCGACTCGCTACACCGGCTGAGCCGTCCGAAAGCAGCCTGGCTCTCTTTACAGCCCCCCCTCCCCCTCACCCCACCCGACCGTCGGTCTGCACTCGTGGCCGAGTGGTTAAGGCGACTGACTAGAAATTAGTTTCTCTCCGGGGGCGTAGGTTCGAATCCTACCGACTGCGCCTTTTTGGTAAGGACTTTCTTGACGGTCCGCTGTTTTGCCCGCTCCTCTGATGATGGCCGCTTCACACCGGCGATAGGTTCGTAGCCGCCCGGCTAGCTCAGTTCATGGAGGCCTGCAAAAGCGCCGCCCTGGAGGCTGTCCCGGAAGGACTCGCAGGGCGAGAAATCACCCAGCTGTTGTACAACAAGTCCCTCAGCGTGGACGTGCCCGTGCCCCGCGCCATGAGGGAGGTCGACACCGATGTGCAGCTGCGGGTGTGGCGGTGCGTGCACACCAAGGGCCTGCCCGTGGACGCGCGCTCCACCTGGTACGAGGCGGCGCACGACGTGCTTCCCACGGCCATTCGGCTGCAGGCTGCCAGGCAGGCAACGGCGCCGGACTGCCCTCGCTGCGCGGAGCCCGAGGACGTCGTGCACCGCCTGGCGCGCTGCGGCGCCGAGCGACGAGCAGCATGGGCGTGGCTGCAGCAGAACATCCTGGACGTCACGGGCGTGGCCATCACGGAGACGACCATCACCAACCCCACGCTGCCAGCAGGGCCGCGGGGGGCCGCCGCTGCCTACCAGCTCGGCATCGCGGTGCACTTCTTGGCCAGTAGGAGGCGGGTGACGGACGCGGAGCTGCAGCGGTACATCAGAACGAGGGTGGGCGGCGGCAGCGCGCGGAAGAGCAGCGCGGGGTAGCGCCGCGGAGCAGACATCGCAGCAGCAGACGACAGTAGCGCCGAAGGCGTGCGCGGGGTAGCGCCGGAGAGCGACCTGGGCGCGAAGAAGCGCTGCTGCGCCGAGGCCGCAGAGTAGCGCCGGAGCTAGAGAAGAACATGCCAAGCTATTAATCTACTCAGCTATTGTTATATCGGTACTGAGAAAAACATTTGTTTATTTTAAAAGAAAATTGTGAGTGTGCCGAAATGAGAATAAAGAGTTCTCTCATTAAATTAAACCGGCACACAGGGCAAAATAAGTTCATAGTTCTTTTCATCCTTATTTATTTATTATTGTTATTGTTTTAATATTCTAATAAACATGTTTTTCAAAAAAAAAAAAGTCGGTAGAGCACGGGACTCTTAATCCTGGGGTCGTGGGTTCGAGCCCCACGTTCGGCGTGGCCAATTTTTGTTTTCCAGCCCTCTCCCTGCCCTCGGGAGAATAAAAAAAAACATCTCATAGCCCGCCATGTATTAGCTATCGTCGGTAGCTCAGTGGCCTCATGCATACCACACTACCAAGACCGTTGTCGGTGACGGATAAAAGCGCGTATCCGATATGGTCTAGTGGAGGCTGGAGGGGTTGACACTAAACCACCCCGAAACAGGAGCCCCGGTCACTCTCGCCACGTCCTCCTACGTGGATGATGCGGTGGCCGCTCTGGCCAAGCACGAGGACGCTGAAGTGCTGTCACAAGTGCTCAATGCCTTCTCCGCTGCCTCAGGCCTGGAAGTTAACGTCGACAAGACGGTGGCCCTCCCCCTTGGAGACTGGGACAGGCGCCAACAACTGCAATACAAGTACGTCGACAGAGTGAAGATCTTGGGTGTGCACTTCGCCAGCTCTGTAACCGAAATGATGAAACTTAACTGGCCTGCACGGCTTGGGCGCGTGCACGGGGTGCTCAACGACGCGCGGCTCAAAAAGCTTAACCTTCTTCAGCGTGTGGTTTATGTAAATACTTACGCGCTACCCATTGTCATGCACCTTGCACAAATCCTCCCCTGCCCGAAGGCCATAGCCGGGAAGCTAGGGAGCGCGCTGTACGCCTTCCTTAAGACGGGCCGCTTCTTCATGGTGCCGCTTGAGAGGCTGTCCCGGGCACCGCACGAGGGGGGGCTGGCACTCCTGCACCACCGCTGGAAGCCGCTCTCCATGTTCCTGGGATGCTGGGAGTCGGCCGCCAGAGCTGCGGCCCCAAGCTTCACGGGAGTCTGGTTGAGAACCCTGGAGGAGCTCTTCGACTACAGGAACGGCGTCCCGAAGAAACTCCAGTACTTCGCGGAGTTCATGGAATACAAGGACACCCTTCCTCCCACCCTTCTGGGCAGGGACCTGTCCAGGGGCGCCTACGCCGCCCTGCTGGACAGAAACCCAGCACCGCCGGTCCGTGTCGAGGCCTACAACCCCGGCTGCGACTGGACAACGGTTTGGGCGGCAGTCAGCAGCAAGGCTCTAGACCACAGCGACAGAGCGGCGTGGTACTGCGTGGTCAACGACCTAGTCGCCACCAGGACCAGGCTGCTTAGGATCAGAAGGGCGGAGGACGACCGGTGCGAGAAGTGCGGCGAGACGGACACGCTCCTCCACCGGCTCACATCCTGCTCCCCCGACAGTCAGCGTGGGTGGGCCCTCTGCAGGCGGCAGCTGGCGACGCTGGCAGGAGTGCCACTAGCAGCCGTCTCCCCGGAGCTGCTGCTCCGACCAACTCTGCAAGCAAACGACAGCGAGAGAACTATGCAAGTAAACGCGATCCTGGCAAGAAGAGCGGCACGCGCGCTAGAAGAGTGGAAGGATCAATAGTCCACCGGGAGACGCTGGGGTAAGAGCCGGCCCAACACCCGCCAACAGACACCCCAGGATCCCCAAGACCCGCCAATACCCGCCCTGCGATCCCCAACACCCGCCCAAGGGCCGTGAGGGGGGAGGGTGGTGAGGCTGTGAGGGGGGAGGGTGGTGAGGCCGTGAGGGCCGCGCACACTGCCCCGGCTGGCGCCCCAATACCCGCCAACAAACGCCCCAAGACCCCCAATACCCGCCCGGAGATCCCCAAGACCCGCCTACGGGCCGTGAGGGAGGAGGGCGGTGAGGTCGTGAGGGGTGAGGGCGGTGAGGTCGTGAAGGGCACCCCCGCCATCAACGCAGAAGTCACCATCCGGGACACCTTTCAGCAACGAGCTCCGAATCGATACCTGCCTGGCCTCCGCCGTAGTCCAAGAAGGGAATGCTGCCGTGCTGCCCAGAGTGAGGCCACAGCAAGATCTTCCACGTCCACGGGGAAGAAAAAAAAAAGGGATCCTTCCCTGAAGTTGAGTGCTTCGCTAACAGCAGTCCTTGCTTAACCGTGCCAGCCACATCGACCCGCTGCCTACCGCTGACTTCCTGTGTGTCTTGTGTTCCAGGGGCCGAGAAGAAAGGCGTGAGCGGCGTCCCAGGATGAGGTCCCTGGACACAGGCCGCAGCTCCAATCGACAAATCCACGGCGGCGACGGAGGCACGGCAATAGAGGACCCTGGACTGCAGCCTGCCTGAAACAGAAACGCAAAACAGAAAAAAAAACAGACATGTGCAAGAGCCACCATCTCCTAGAACTTTCCTCAAGGTATACATCATTTAAAAACCTATCTGTGATATTTATGTGTTTTGTTAAAATTTAAAAAAAAAATAAAAATGATGTACTAAAAAAAAAAAGTGGCTAGGATACCTGGCTCTCACCCAGGAGGCTCGGGTTCGATTCCCGGTATCGGAACTTGCTTTTTCCTTGCCTGTCTCGTCTCCTCGACCCTAGTTCCCATTTTTTCCCCCGCAGTTCTAGCGATTCACGGTAAAAACGTCAACCGTGTGCGGGTGGGTGAGCTTGAACCCTTCCTATAGTCTCCGAACCGCGCCCACGTGAGACGAGGCGGCCGAGTGGTTAAGGCGTTGGACTGCTAATCAAATGGGCTCTGCAGGCGTGAGTTCGAATCTCACCCTCGTCACTCTGTTTATTTTTTGTTCTTTGCTCTCCCTCCATCATTTTTGTTTGTTTGCTGAGCTCCGCCCGCCTTGTTGCCGCTCCCGTTACTGGTCCCATGGTGTAACGGTTAGCACTCAGGACTCTGAATCCTGCGATCCGAGCTCAAATCTCGGTGGGACCTTGATTTATGCTGGGCAGCGGTTGTGCCTACCACAACATTAATTTTCCATTCTTCCATTCTTTCAGCGGCGCCCCCATAGCTCAGCATGCTGGCTCCTCGCACACGCGGCCCATTTCATGCTGACACGGGTGAAGATGTGCCTAGGGGCCTACAGGGCATTCCTGCAGAAGAGGCTGGTGACGGCGCCGCAGGACATCGCTGCAAGGATCCAATGACGGCCAGGTGAAAGAACCAGTCCCCTCTGCTGCGCCAGGGAGGGGGCCCACTGACGGTAGGCAGACACCTGCTAGTATCCTAGACCTGAAGAAAAAGGAAAAACTTGAAAAAAAAACGGCAGAAGACGAGAAAAGTGAAGCACCGGCCAGGATTCGAAGCGAGGCCCAGCGCGCAGAGAGACACGCTGCCAGAGCAGAGCTGAATCCCGGCAACTCGGTGGTCTAGTGGCTAGAGTCGCTGCTCGGTGTCTGGACTCGGCACTCCTGTCCGTTCGCGCGGCAGTCAAACCAGAGGTAAGGCCTGGAATCTGGCTGAGCAGCGACGTATCGGACATTCCACCGGGTTGTCGGCGAGGTCCCTCAAGGTGAAACCGGCGGGCGCTGGAGGCGTCAGAGGGTGGCCGGCGGATCGGTTGGGTGCCAAACCAACTTGTTTTTTTCTTCTCGGAAATCTAGCTAACACTGAAATTAAACATCATTTTAACTAAAAAGTGTACATGTAATGGATAAGCAATGTTTCAAAGCCTCATTCGCATTTATTAAAAGGCCCCAGCTACCCATGCTATTTGTTCCGAGAAAAAGTGGGTGTAATGTGAGTCAACGGACTGTAATGAATCTGGCCCAAAGAAATGTCCCTAGGAGCAGAATATGATTACTGTTAACTTGTTACTTTCATTGTTCTGTTTTCCTTTTCATTATTTGTTAATTTTTCAAACCTCTAAAAAAAAATGGTTAGAGCACCAGTCTAGTAAACTGGGGGTCGAGAGTTCGATTCTCTCTGGAGGCACTTTCTTTGCTCTCTTTGTATAGACTTGAACGACGCTTGCCCCCGACCTCCTCCACAGACGCCCTCCCGTTCCCTAACGAACACGAGTGGTCCGTTGGTCTAGGGGTATGATTCTCGCTACTTTTTTTCAACACTATTTCCAATCCCGTTCGCACCCCCTTTCTCTAAAGCAGTCTCACTCCAGTCTCAATCCAGTCTCACTTGCCACTGCCGCTGCGGCGGGGCCCACATGGTGTAATGGTGAAGACTCTGGACTTTGAATCCGGCGATCCCAGTTCGGGTCTCGGTGGGACCTGGCGTGAATCAGCGAGATTCGTTCTTGAGTTCCACTCTTTTCGCCCGCTCTGTATCTTTCGCTGTATGGTTTTCATATCTTCCTTATTCTTCATTTTAGGGTGCGTGTGTTTACATTTCTCTGAATACTACCGGCTCGTTTCCCTTCGACCACAACGATAACGAAGGACAAAAGCGAATGAATGGAAAGAAAATGCACACACAGGCTAAAACAGTCATTTAAAAAAATGGAATGAAAGCAAGCAAAGAGACGAAAGCAATGACAGTGGTGGGATTCGAACCCACGCCTCGAGAACGAGACTGGTACCTGAAACCAGCGCCTTAGACCGCTCGGCCACACTACCCACTGTCTCTCCGCACAGCGCCGGGATCGAACCGAGCGACACAAATGGACATCACCAACGACCGTCACTAAAACCGGGGTCAGAGGACGGGTGGTAGGCTCAAAGCTGGGAGTTGTGGCGCACTCTTGTAATCCGGCGACCCGGAGGCTGAGTGATGAGGACGGCCACGAGTCGGGATACACTGGAACCGTTGTCGTTGCGTTGATCGGGCGTCCGCACTGGGCTTGCCATCAACATGCGCTTGCCGGAGGAGTCCGGTCGGGTGCAGGTTGGCTGAGGAGGGGCGTATCGGGTCAGGGGGGAAACCCAGCAGCCAAAAGTCCCCGTGGTCGGTGGTAGTGGGACCACGTCTGAGAGTAAAGGCACCGTTTCGGCACAACGCGTGCGCCCAGACCATCACTCAAAACTTTTGGTTTTTCTTCTCTTCTTTTCCATATTCTCCGTTTCCTCTCTTCTGCCCCAGCGAGAGTTGCGGCCGTTTCCCGGCGGGTTCCGTAGTGTAGTGGTCATCACGTCTGCTTTACACGCAGAAAGTCCCCAGTTCGATCCTGGGCGGGATCATCACCTTTTCTTTACTTTCGCATACATTTTGCCCCTACACGAAAATGTTTCCTGCCCACTGTACCGGAGGCGTTCATGGCTCAGTGGGTAGAGCACCGGTCTCGTAAACCGGGGGTCGGGAGTTCGAATCTCCCTGGGGGCACTTGCGTGTGTAAAGGCCTTCTTCTTTTGTCGCCTTTGCCTCCATGCCTATGCCCTGCTGAAACTGACGAACGGTCGCTGCCTCCTCCGCCGGCAGCCCCTGTGGCCTAATGGATAAGGCATCGGTCTCCTAAACCGGGGATTGAGGGTTCGAGTCCCTCCAGGGGTATGGCATCGTCTTCCTTTTCGATTCAAATCATAATTTATTTTTTTCTCGCCACAACCCGCACGAAAATAAGACGAACCCAAAAACTATGCCAGTAGTGGGATTTGAACCCACGCCCTCAGATGAGGACCAGAACACTCTGCCCGCACTGACACGGCGAGTAAGGGCGTTTCCCTTGAGTCTGGCGCCTTAGACCGCTCGGCCATCCTGACACGGTGGCGGTCGTCTCGGACCACTCGCTCGACTCGCTACACCGGCTGAGCCGTCCGAAAGCAGCCTGGGTCTCTTTACAGCCCCCCCCCCTCCCCCTCACCCCACCCGACCGTCGGTCTGCACTCGTGGCCGAGTGGTTAAGGCGACTGACTAGAAATCAGTTTCTCTCCGGGGGCGTAGGTTCGAGTCCTACCGACTGCGCCTTTTTGGTAAGGACTTTCTTGACAGTCCGCTGTCCTCTCCTCTGATGATGGCCGCTTCACACCGGCGATAGGTTCGTAGCCGCCCGGCTATCTCAGTTCATGGAGGCCTGCAAAAGCGCCGCCCTGGAGGCCGTCCCGGAAGGACTCGCAGGGCGAGAAATCACCCAGCTGTTGTACAACAAGTCCCTCAGCGTGGACGTGCCCGTGCCCCGCGCCATGAGGGAGGTCGACACCGATGTGCAGCTGCGGGTGTGGCGGTGCGTGCACACCAAGGGCCTGCCCGCGGACGTGCGCTCCACCTGGTACGAGGCGGCGCACGACGTGCTACCCACGGCCATTCGGCTGCAGGCTGCCAGGCAGGCAACGGCGCCGGACTGCCCTCGCTGCGCGGAGCCCGAGGACGTCGTGCACCGCCTGGCGCGCTGCGGCGCCGAGCGACGAGCAGCATGGGCGTGGCTGCAGCAGAACATCCTGGACGTCACGGGCGTGGCCATCACGGAGACGACCATCACCAAGCCCACGCTGCCAGCAGGGCCGCG
This sequence comes from Megalurothrips usitatus, assembly GCA_026979955.1. NCBI lineage: Eukaryota > Metazoa > Arthropoda > Insecta > Thysanoptera > Thripidae > Megalurothrips > Megalurothrips usitatus. Next base: position 9,848 of record JAPTSV010000168.1, read on the forward strand.
GGGGGCCGCCGCTGCCTACCAGCTCGGCATCGCGGTGCACTTCTTGGCCAGTAGGAGGCGGGTGACGGACGCGGAGCTGCAGCGGTACATCAGAACGAGGGCGGGCGGCGGCAGCGCGCGGAAGAGCAGCGCGGGGTAGCGCCGTGGAGCAGACATCGCAGCAGCAGACGACAGTAGCGCCGAAGGCGTGCGCGGGGTAGCGCCGGAGAGCGACCTGGGCGCGAAGAAGCACTGCTGCGCCGAGGCCGCGGAGTAGCGCCGGAGCTAGAGAAGAACATGCCAAGCTATTAATCTACTCAGCTATTGTTATATCGGTACTGAGAAAAACATTTGTTTATTTTAAAAGAAAAATGTGAGTGTGCCGAAATGAGAATAAAGAGTTCTCTCATTAAATCAAACCGGCACACAGGGCAAAATAAGTTCATAGTTCTTTACATCCTTATTTATTTATTATTGTTATTGTTTTAATATTCTAATAAAGATGTTTTTCAAAAAAAAAAAAGTCGGTAGAGCACGGGACTCTTAATCCTGGGGTCGTGGGTTCGAGCCCCACGTTGGGCGTGGCCAATTTTTGTTTTCCAGCCCTCTCCCTGCCCTCGGGAGAATCAAAGAAAACCATCTCATAGCCCGCCATGTATTAGCTATCGTCGGTAGCTCAGTGGCCTTATGCATACCACACTACCAAGACCGTTGTCGGTGACGGATAAAAGCGCGTATCCGAAATGGTCTAGTGGCTAGGATACCTGGCTCTCACCCAGGAGGCTCGGGTTCGATTCCCGGTATCGGAACTTGCTTTTTCCTTGCCTGTCTCGTCTCCTCGACCCTAGCTCCCATTTTTTCCCCCGCAGTTCTAGCGATTCACGGTAAAAACGTCAACCGTGTGCGGGTGGGTGAGCTTGAACCCTTCCTACAGTCTCCGAACCGCGCCCACGTGAGACGAGGCGGCCGAGTGGTTAAGGCGTTGGACTGCTAATCAAATGGGCTCTGCAGGCGTGAGTTCGAATCTCACCCTCGTCACTCCGTTTATTTTTTGTTCTTTGCTCTCCCTCCATCATTTTTGTTTGTTTGCTGAGCCCCGCCCGCCTTGTTGCCGCTCCCGTTACTGGTCCCATGGTGTAACGGTTAGCACTCAGGACTCTGAATCCTGCGATCCGAGCTCAAATCTCGGTGGGACCTTGATTTATGCTGGGCAGCGGTTGTGCCTACCACAACATTAATTTTCCATTCTTCCATTCTTTCAGCGGCGCCCCCATAGCGCATCATGCTGGCTCCTCGCACACGCGGCCCATTTCATGCTGACACGGGAGAAGATGTGCCTAGGGGCCTACAGGGCATTCCTGCAGAAGAGGCTGGAGACGGTGCCGCAGGACATCGCTGCAAGGATCCAATGACGGCCAGGTGAAAGAACCAGGTGGTCCTGCCCTTGCCCTCCAATCCTAGGTCTCGGCCTTGGTGCGGACGATGCCGCCATGTCCCCTCTGGTGCGCCAGGGAGGGGGGCCACTGACGGTAGGCAGGCACCTGCTAGTATCCTAGACCTGAAGAAAAAGGAAAAACTTGAAAAAAAAACGGCAGAAGACGAGAAAAGTGAAGCACCGGCCAGGATTCGAAGCGAGGCCCAGCGCGCAGAGAGACACGCTGCCAGAGCAGAGCTGAATCCCGGCAACTCGGTGGTCTAGTGGCTAAAGTCGCTGCTCGGTGTCTAGACTCGGCACTCCTGTCCGTTCGCGCGGCAGTCAAACCAGAGGTAAGGCCTGGAATCTGGCTGAGCAGCGACGTATCGGACATTCCACCGGGTTGTCGGCGAGGTCCCTCAAGGTGAAACCGGCGGGCGCTGGAGGCGTCAGAGGGTGG
>JAPTSV010000019.1:0-29907 GCA_026979955.1 Megalurothrips usitatus
TTATAAACAGTCGCCATTCATTCATGTTCTCGACTACCTGCGCGCCACTTTGGCGCTCAGGGCTTGGAATGTAAACTACAAAAGATACCTAAGACGTGAAGCTAAAGGACAGACATGACAGCATATTCAAACGTTGATGCGGCAAGAGACTTACGCTCGGCCTTAGGCAAGGCACCCGTTGGCGCTGTGAACGGAGAGTGGTTCTTTATAACCGAACAGGCTGGCGTCTCCTCACTAACTGGAGGCTACATGTATGCAGATGGGAGTCACATTGCAGAGGGGAACCACGCTCTTCGAACGGTCCGGGAGGTTGTCGAGAAACTTAAAGCATCACATTTACAGCCTTTTAATAAGGTCATCGTTCGCTGGACAAGATCTAAAATACCGTTAATACGCGGGCGCGTTACAGTTGATACAATGTTCGATAAGACAATGGTGCCGCGCGGTCCCCAAGACCCGATTTATGAGGCCGCCTCTATAGCAAGACGAGCCTTTTGGGAAAGGTATGGCAGTGTCTCAGATGAATTGATAGCTGAACGAGATGACGCAAGCGTACACAACCAGACGAACTGGTTCGGGCCCCATCGTCGAGTGCTCAACATTAAGAGCAAAACGACATTTACGCTTGCCACCGATGGCCTCTCGACGCCCTGGGCCGGCATTGCTGACCCGGTAAATGGCGTAGGCTGCGAACTCTTCATGGAATTAGACGATTCTACTACCATCAGCCACCCGATGGATGGCTGGGCTTCTCTCTTGATTAGTCTGGGCGATCTCGTTACAGATGGGTATCAGGTTACTGACGATGTTGAAAAATATGGCGCAATCCTGTTTTGTACGCTTACAGACGAATATCACCCATTGACCCGAATCATTCTCAGCCTTGATGACCGCAGGATTGATAATTTACCTTTTGGCTCAGTTCCGCTGATCCGTGTCACGCCGATAGCAGAAGCCGAGATTGAACACCTGGACCAATCTGATGAATGGGCATCACGCGCAGCAAAACATGCACTCGCGGAACGGCAACGAGAAACATAGGAATTACGACGGCGTTATTCATGCTCCTTACGAGGCAGAGTGAGTTCAGTCACCTTCTTAACATAATGAAGTTTAAGGTCCGCTGTGAGCGATCTGCGGACACTGCTAACAGTATTTTGTGTAAATCAATATGGAGTATGTCACATATGACTATGTCTTGCTGGTGATATGTACAGTTTAAACAGGAGCTAATTCAGCAAGGCCAATCCTTTTTTCAGTTACGGATACTGGATACTACGCGCCAGTCGAATTAAGATAATGGCCAATTGACATGATCCCTGCATGCTCGAAGGAGCGTAATGGCTACGTGGTTTTCCACTCTAATGAAATCTGGGAAAGTACGCTGTCACCACCACAATGCCAGTCTCTCAACGCAAGGAGCGAAAATTGGCTTTAGTAGAAGTATTGTCTTTTAGTACTCCTGAAGAGGAAGTTGCGATTAGGGAAGACAGGACAAATGCTCCCGAACTTTTCAATTTCGACTGTGGACAGCTGCCATTCGAACGAATGGGAGATGCACAGTTTGAGCTTCTGGTGGCTGATGTCTTTCGGGCTGAGCATAATCGGGGTTCAGAAAACTGGTTTGACACAGTAAGTCGCCTAAACGATGGTGCTGACCAAGGGCGAGATGTTGTAATGTACAAGGATGGTATTCCATCTGGTGTAATTCAATGCAAACGTCTCAAGAAAAACCTTGATCTGAATACAGTCATTTACGAAATCTGCAAGTTTTTCCTCTATGCTCACATCAGGCCTCAGATAGCTCCACAGCCAAGCACACACTTCAGATACTACTTCGCTGTCGCTGATGGTGTAAGCAAAGATGCGTTCGAATTTTTGCATGCATCAGGGCAAAGACGATTTGACGAAAGACTTGAGCTATTCCAAGAAGAATGTGGAAAAATTCTCAGAAATTCAAAAACTCTCCATAAAGATGTACGACTGAAAGGACTATCTAATACACAACTGTGTGACTTAGTGTGGCAGTGGATACCTTTCTTAGAAACGAAGGTTTTAAAGAAAGACAGCCTTTCTAGCTTGGTGGCTAAACATTCAACAGTGAGGAATACCTACTTCAAACTCGACACAGATGCGACTGGGATAATTGAGGCAATCAATCAATATTTGTTATCGAAAGGCGAAGTTTTAACTAAAGCTGATGAGGCGTATCTTAAGAAAATCCGTACGGAATATATTGATCAAAAACTGGATGAGGAAGCACCACTCAATCTCAATATAGGCCTTATCCAAGGCACAGAACTCATTCCTTTTCTCAAAGGCATGCTCGCCAGTAGGGACAGTACTTTTGAACAGAATTTTGGTAATCGGGCAGTAGTACTCACAGCTGGATCGAATGCTGCCAATTCCACACAGTGGAACGAAATAAATGAGTTGATAAAAAATTATCCATATCCACTTGTGTTCACAGTCGGATGCGGAGAGGTCACTGGCGCCACGCTTATTAGTTGGAAGTCATCCGACGGAATGACTTGGATTGACCCATCTTGGCTGCCGGCCTCTATGCAAAAATATAGATCAGGATGGTGCTGGGTAAAAGATCTTGAGAATGAGATCAGCTGCTACATCTTGGTAGAAAATGAGCCTAAGGAACCGGGCATTGATAATGGTAGTGTTTCACTCAGACTGGCTTTTAAAGATGTTATTCTCTGGCCTACTTTAGGGAACGACTTTACGAACTCAATTCATAATAAAAATTCTCAATTACGCAGAATAATTGCTAGCCAGTCTGAAGACCCACTCAAACGCCCAAATCTTATTATGGCCTCCCAGCATATCATTGAGGTTACAGAAGTTCTGAAGTCGCTTTTGGACTATTATGCGCAGAGACTGGTGTCTCCGATTGCAGTTTCAGTCGCGAACAGTGGACGTCTGCAGAATTGCAGGATGCAGCTTTATAGTGCAACAGGGATATTCCCCTCAGCAGATATCGAACATATTACTCGTTCTAGTCCGCCAGCCATGCAGCCTCCTGGCCGCGTGATGCGAAGGAGCACCAATGGAGGACTGACCCTCACGTTGACATGGGATGCTAATCTCACTCTAAAACGAGCAAAAGGGCACAGATTGCAAGATGGTGAAGTGCGGGACGATTTAGTTCCTGCTGCGTTGGAGTTTCACGAGCTTTTTGACCGATATCCACCTGATCCTGATTACCCCGAATCAGTTAGGATGGAATTTGCACGACTTAATAGCTTCGTCCAAGCTGGAGCAATAAAAGACGTCAGTGACTTCGCATACCAGACTAAGTATGGAGTGACATCCACCAAAGAGTTCTCATTGGATGAACTGACTGGATCTGGAAAATATGTAATGAAGGCCATCAAGGCTCTAAGCTACCTCAAGGCTCATAAAGATTCGGCTTGGATTACTGAGTCAGGATCAAAGGGGCATCTCCAGTTCTCCGATAACATTCGAGGCGATTATAATGTTCTTGCATGGGCAAACGATGATTATCGTGTTAGGCACATGGAAAACGATCTTTATCGGTGGGCAAGAGAGACTGCTAACCATCCTCAGCTTGTTGTTTTTGGCAATGGTATTGGGAGAGTTAAGGATGAAAAGCCTAGTGAGCTAAGCAATTCTAGCTTGTCTAGCTGCGAACGGTTCGATATTACAATGGCGCCACATGTTAAAGGCTCCATCACAGATGTTGCAACGGTTAACAAAGTCTATTTGTTCGCGCTTAATGATATTGAGTCGATGTACGACGAATTGGATGCCGTTTCGGCGGAAGATTTCATGGAGAATATTTCCACTCGAAGGAAAAATTTAGATGCTGAGTGAACTGATCCAACTCTTGGATGAGCGTGCAGTTGCAGCCGGATTTACTTCCCCCGAAGACAATATACTGGTTTTTGCTGATTCGCCTTACTGGTTCGGCCCACCTCTGAAGTCGCAAGTTAAATATTGGTCGACAAAATTTGCGTCAGTGCTGCTTATACAAATTGATAATCAAACGCAGGAGGGCGCTTGGAAAATGACCAGGGAAGCAGAGGCATTCTTGGATGCCTCGCTCTTACAGTTAGAACAAAAGGGAGCAGTGGTTGATGGTTACCTGGTTATAGCACTTCCCCAGCTTAATGACGATCTGAGGCAGTTTATAAACGAAGCCGAAAAAGACACTCGTTTTGTACGAAAGCACGTTGTTTATTACGATAATGGTCGTTGGCAGCGCTGCCAACGCATTACTCCGTTAGGACTGGTGGCTCCATCCGAGATGGTGGAGATTTCCGGATTTTTACCTGAAAACCAACAAATGGCCGAGCTATTGAACGCCCTTGGTGAAAACAGAGGTAAGGACTTGGCGCGTATTCATGGAAAGATGTGGGATCTGAATGAATAATATGACTATCAAATTTCTTTCGGTAGAAATCCGTAATTTTCGTGGTGTCCCTGACGTTTTACAAGTCCCCCTTGATGCACCTTTAACTATTATTCATGCGGCTAATGGAACGGGTAAAAGTACAATCTGTTATGCATTAGAGTGGCTGCTAACGAATAAGGTGGATGATCTTCCAACCACTACGGATTTTTCTTGTCAGTGGGGAAAGGGTAATACTTCAGTTAGTGCTAACTGCGAGATAAACGGCGATCGATATTTTCTAGAGCGAGTTAATGGTAAGGCTTCATTAAAAAAAGATGGGGATCGTCGCCCAAGAAAGATAAAGGATTCGGACCTACTTGAGATACTCACCCCATCCTCAGTTAAAGGCGGTAGTGTTCAGGCAACAACTAAGGCCCGCCGTGATTGGCTTCGCAATTGCCGATGGTTATATGCAAACTCATTGGCCTTGCTTGTTGATAATAGTAAGTCAGAACTTAGACAACAGATCTTTGCTGACATATTGGGCCTAGGCCATCTGGCGAGCATGCTTAGTAATTTGAAGGAATACAGAGGAGACCTTCCAAAAGTACATGGGCTTGAAACTCGATTGCAAGCCCTTGTTTCAGATATCGAGGGGCTTGAAGAAAAGATCGCTACCAGCAAATTAGGGCGCGAAGAAGTCACTCTCAAGTTGAATTCGATATTAGAAAAATTTCCCAACTCTCGCTTGACGGGGAAATTGCTGGACGACTTTAAAACTGCACAATTAGAGGTCGCTAAGCTATTGCAGACCACTCAACGTAAAAAGACCATGCTGAGCCAGCTACTGGAGGGATGGACTGAGTTTGAATCAAGTTTACAACAGCTTGATAGCAGCAGAAATTCGCTTGCTAATATTACTCAGACCAGCACAACCTTGACGAAAGAACATCGTCAACTAACAGAGCAACTGTCTGCTGTCGAAACTCACATGGCACAGGGTAGATTAAGCGTTGAATGGGCGCAAAAGAACATTAATATTCTCGAGGGCTGGAAGGTAATTACCTCTGACTCGGCTTTTTCTCAGATATTCCCTATGCCCGACCTTAGCTTCCAGTCAATGATAAATGATTTTGTAGAGTATGGCTGGGATAGCGACAAGCAACAACGTTGGTTAAAATCAATTGAGCATCTGATCAGTAACAAGACAATTTTATTGAATCTTTTAAAGGTTAAGCGCGATCTATCCAACAATCCTGTCCAGCCAGTGACCAACTTGGTGGAGCTGTTAAAATCCGCAGATACAGTCAAGCAGGCAAGAATTAGAGCACAAGGAGAATTTGATGCACTATCAAATGTCATAAACCGTCTTAAAGCATTGGGACATGAAACAGCACATTCGCTTACGAGTGGACACTGCCCACTTTGTGATCATGACTGGGAATCGGCTGAAAAGCTAAGAAAGCAGCTTTCCAAAATCAATATGACACCTGAAATACAAGCAGCAAGTCAAAATTTAGTAAATGCACAGTCGGATGAACAATTCCAGGTAACAACCCTACAAAATGCAAAGCTGCAGCAATCTTCTTATGATGATTATGTTACTAGGCTTAAATCAGTAAATGACAGTCTGAAAGCCATTGAGGATAAAACGAACTTTCTGAGTATAATGGGAAAATCCGAATATACCGACTCCGATACAGATAATTTCGCTTACCTGTTGGTACGTATTAAATTCGCTATCGGAATGAAAAGCATCGTTGAGTCATTGTCGCTACTAGAGGACTTTTTCAACCTCAAACTTTCCCAGAGCGCAAACATAAGTGTTACTGAAGCACTTAATGCGCTCACGCGATACAAAGAAAATTTCCAGCAACAATTTGACTCTGCTAATGCTCAACAGACAGGGCTCGCACGATCTGTAAGAGAAAAACTAGAAAGCATTCAGGCAAAATCTCGAGAGGCAAATCATGTAAGTGCCATCATTTCAGCAGTTTCTCAAGTTGTAGATCGTTTCCAAAAAAATTGGATTGAAGTCGTTGGAACTCTTCCCATATCCAAAGATACGCATGCTCTCAGTCAGGCAACAGTGGAAGTAGAGCTAAAAAAAGCCTTGGAGTTAGAAGGAGATATTCGCGATTGTCAGATTTCTTTAAGTGTCGATTCCGATACAGAGAATTTACTAAAATTACGCAATGAGATGGCTGTTCTTTCCGAGAAACTTCAGAAGGGGCAAAGTCACATTAATATCGCTGATAATGCAATCGTGCAGTACGGCAATCATGTTCGTGATGCGACCGTTTCTAGTCTGGCTCCTCTATTAGTTCCGGCGACTGAATTGTTTTCTCGCATGCACGCTAATGAGGTTTACCACCAACTAAGTGTTTCAGGTAATGATTTAAATTGGATGGTGCTTGCCGAAGGTCATGAGATACCATTGGAAGCAGAAGAAAAGCTGAGTCAAGGTCAACGACAAGATCTAGCACTATCGCTTTACCTTGCAAGAGCTAAAAATACAGGCGGTAGCTTCCTTTTAGATGAGCCAATTGCTCATTTAGACGATCTCAATCGAGTAGCTATGCTAGACATTTTCAGGCTTGTCGCGACCTCAATGCCGAATATGAACCTGATCCTAACAACTGCAAGCGACAGTCTGGCTCGACATCTTGCGCAAAAATTCTCCAGCCTCCCGGATGAATACTTACTCAACACAATTTTTCTGGAGGGAAATCCTCGGACAGGCGTTAAAGCAACTGTGACAAGGAATACAACAGGCCCAAGAGTATAATCGTTTCGGGTTTAATAGACGCAGATGAGTCATTTTTGGAGTGACCCCCCTAATATCAATTTAGTGCGGATTTTCCTATAAGCACGGGGTCACTCAACGCAACCGTGTTGCTGACCTAACGTCTCTTAATTTAGATTAATAGCTAAAGCAACGTCCGCATCTGGCACGGAGCGGACCTTTGCATCGCAACGGCCGCTATGAGCGATTAGCAGACAGGTTTAATACCTTCCATGTAAATTGAATGTGGCCGGCTGTTAAATTGTGCGAGTTACAGCTCTAATGAATGATAGGAACTAACCGGAAGCATAATAATCTATTGAAAGTACATTGAAATATCCCAGCTTCGATAGCAGGCGTTAATATCGCGAGGTGATGACAACATGAGCTTTGGAATGGTTGCCTGCTCGAAAAGCTGCCTATGAAGAAGGTGGTTTTTAGGCGCAATATGCACAATGTATTTAAGCATTTCCCACGTAATATTCTCCCTTCGGTTAGTGAGACCACCTATTCTGGGCTTTGACGAGTAACATCGCCGCATATAGCGCTGCAGTGCTATCGCTGCTGGCACATCAAGTAGTATCAGCCCTGTAGCACGTTCAAGTCGGGGATAAATACACTTTGTGTAATTGCCCTCTATCACCCATCTTTCTCCACTAACAGCCTCTTCATGTAACCGGTAAAATTCTTCAGGTTCACGGGGAATCCATTTTGTATCAGGTAAATGATATAACTGGTCCAGATGAATTAAAGGTAATGACGTCTTATAAGAAATTGCTCTTGCGAGTGTGGATTTACCGCTATTTGATGGCCCCATGATGCATATGCGTGGGCCAAGATCATCTAATGTTAAAGTTTTCACCCCGTTCACCTAAAACTTCAAATAATTCAGATAATAACAAGAAAACAATAACATCTAACGTAACGACAATGCTTACTGGCAAAATTGTGGTTCGCTACTGTGTAATTAATACTACGCGAAATTGGCGACTTTCGCTTCTGACACAAAGCAGGCATTCACAGCATCTCCACATATCCAGAGGCTAAGACTAACGGGCAGTGCGCAGCCAGTCCACTTTATTCCGCATATCGAAACGCTCTGGTTGAGCATACTTACCGGCGGCGGCGCAATAGAGAATAGGTTTGCTACTGGCCTTTGGCGGCGCCAGCCTGCTGCTGTCACTTAAAGAGTGACTGAAACCGTATATGACGGGGAAGTAACTAACACCCTGGCCCGAACATGCACTTACCCCGGCAACAGGCTAGCGAATTAAGCGCCGGTTACCGTCGGCTGATGAACTTTCATCGAATCATGCTTGCCTGGATTGCACTCCTGAGTGGTACCTGGGAGATAAAATTTTCCGTCCGCATCAGGATCGGTGCCGCCGGGACATCCCGGCCTGCCGGCAGAGCCATCAGTATTACCCCCATCTGAACCGTTTCCACCGTCAGCGCCGGATTCTCCCGCATAGCCGCTGTTTCCTCCTTGACCTCCGGCTCCTCCCTGTCTAGCGCTGACAGAGCAGGCAAACAGTGCCAAAAAGCAGGCCAGAAAATACTTACTCATTGGTTAGCCTCTCGATTCGTAACGGGCAGCTCAGGCTGCCGCTGCGGGTAATACTCACGAAGAGATACACTAACATCCGTTTTATCTCTGCTGACTTAACAGATCATCAACACCCGTTTTTCAATAAAAAGTAAGGCCGTCAATTTACGCAGTGCCTGCTGCTGACCTTGCTCTGATTAGTGCCAGGGTAATCACTGACGCCCGCGCGGGCGTCACTGGCGCTGCACCCTCTTATCGTGACTGATTAACCCAAATCAGTTGATCGGTTGCGAAGCCCAGTTGCTGGGCATAGGCGAGATAGCGCTGTTTGACTTCAGCCGGAATGGTGGGCTGACGCGACAGAATCCACAGATACCCCCGGTTCGGCCCGGCGACCAGTGCATACTGATAATCTTCATCCAGCGCAATCACGTTATAACCGCCATAAAAAGGCCCGAAGAACGAGACCTTTAGCGCGGCGACGTCAGGTTTACCGGTGAAGTAAGCTTTGCCTTCGCTCTCGCTCCACGCTTTTTTCTCCGGATCGTAACCGCGATTCAGCACGCTGATACCGCCGTCGCTGCGTTTGCCGTAGGTGGCGGTAACATGATCTTTACCGCGTTCGAAACGGTGATCGAGGCGGGCAATTTCGTACCAGGTGCCGAGATAGCGATCGGCATTGAAGTGGGTGATGGGCTGCACCCCTTTAGGTGGCGTCGGGGATTTACAGGCGACCAGGGTAACAGACAGCGCCGTAATGGCGACTAACGGCCAGATTTTCATCGCAACTCCTTTATATCTCTCAAAATCCTGTCTGAAGTATAGATAAGGATAGCGAAACCGGCGCGGCGCAAAACCTTACGCCGCTGCCGGTCTGTCGATTACCGGCGTTTCTCAACCTCATCTTCTGGCGGAATCACCGGCTCATCGATAGCGATCGATTTGCCGGATTTCAGCAGCTGAATATCCAGAATCACGTAGGTCATAGTGGTAATAAACAGCGAGATGACACTGCCAATCACGCCGCTGGTGGTAAAGGTGAAGTAGTTGTACATCACCACCCAGGTGAGGCAGATAAACATCGCCAGCGCCACGGTAATCGCCGACTGCGAGTAATGCGTGGTACGCGCCCCCATTTCATTAATCTGCAGACTCAGGTTGCAGCCGCTGTATTTTTCCAGCAGCACGATAGTGTGATCCCAGTTGTGCAGGCGGCGTGCGCTGCCGCGCGCGGCGAACAGAAACAGCAGCGACAGGAACAGACCAGAAAAGGCGATCAGGACCGGTACCGCTTCCAGCGCATAGGCAATGCTTTTATGGCTTGACGCTTGTACGACCGCGCTCAAATCCAGCGTCAGCGAGCAGCCCAGTGCGCCATACAGGAACACAAACAGCAGCAGATAGAGCGCGTTGCGTTTCCAGTCGAGCTCTGCTTCATGATTTCTCTGTAACCGCGCATCCTGCAACGCCTGTTGCAGGCGCAGTTGTTCGTCAGACGGGGAATCGATACTGGCGATCTCCTCGCCCAGTAAGCGGTGAATAAAAGGCTGATCGGCCTGATCGAGGGTGATGCGCATAAATTTTCCGCTAGCAAAATATTCGTGGCGTCAGTGTAACGTAAAACGAAGCTCACCGGGCGTCCGGTGCAGCGGCTGCGCATTTTGCCGCCGTCAACACGCACCGGGTGAAGGGGGAGCGCAGCAATCCTTCGCATCCACCGATTGGCGATATCTGATTATTCGGGTAACGTGGAATTTCATACTAATACGTCAAAATTATTCCCGTACCCTACGTAACAGGAGAGGTCAGTTATGTCCGTCCATTCGCCGCTCATCGGCATCGTCAGCGATGATGTCAGTCATCCGCACAGTATGCACATGCACAAAGAAGTCACGCGTCAGCTCAGTGAGCGTGATCTGCTGCCGGTGCTGCTGTGCGCCGCTACGCGCGAGGATTTTCAGGCCGCGCTGCGGAACGCGGCGTCGCTGCCGCTGGGTGGACTGCTGTTCCTGAGCTCGCCGTGTCAGGATGCGCAGGAGATCGCCGCGCACCTGCTGCCATCGCTGCGCGCGGTGCATCTGTGCCCGAACGACAGCGCGGGCGCTGATGTGGTGGTTGCCGATGCTTATCACGCCGGGCAGCAGCTTGGCGCACTGCTGCTGTCGCAGGGCCATCAGCGTTTGGGCGCTATGCAGGTGCAGGCAAGTGACACGCCACCGCGCCAGGTGCAGGGGTTTATTGCCAGCCTGCAGGCGGAGGACAAGACGCTGCACGCAGCACTGCACGCCGGCGCGCTTCACCGTGAGCAGGCTTATCAGGCAATGATGGCTTACCTGAAGAAAACCCGTGCGGCAGAACGCATTAATGCATTGATGTGCGAATACGACGAGCTGGCCTTTGGCGCACTGCAGGCCGTGCGCGACTTCGGTCAGGGCGCGCATATCGCCGTGGTGGGCTTTGATGATGCTGATGAGGCGCGCGGCTCCACATGGCACCTGAGCAGCTGGGCACCGCGCCGTGATTTACTGGTGACGGAAGCCCTGAACCGGCTGCTGGATCAGCGTCCGGACCACAGCCACGCCTGGCAGCAGGGTGAGCTGCAGGTGCGCCATTCGCATCACGGCAAATATGTGCCTGGCGAAATGTCGCAGTGCGGCTGCGCCATCCGTCACTGATCGCTGCAAGCCTTTCCCCTTTGGCGCCGGGCTGATTCCACACACTGGCGCTGATCTTTGCCGGAATTTTATATCCGCGCAGGGTTTCTTTACGCCTTTTTTATATTGCCGGCGGTTAAATCAGCGCAGCAGGCGGCACTGTGGCGCGCCTTAACCTCAAAGGGAAATATCATGCCCGGCACTATTCTGGTCACACATAATCAGCATCAGTCTTCCACGCTGGCAGCCATTTACGATCGCCTGATGGCGCGACGCGGTGGCCTCTGGGTCTGCTGGGATGGACAACGTACCGTCGCTGCGCAGGAAGCGGCGCGCACGCTTAGCTTTCAGCAGGGTAACGAATACGACAGGCTACAGTTTGCGCTGACGCGCGCAGAATACGAAGAGGGCTATCACGGCTACGTACATCAGGGCTTGTGGCCGGTGTTTCACCAGCGTCCGGACCTGGCACGTTTCACCAGCGCCAGCTTCCAGGCCTATCGCCAGCTGAATGCGGCTTATGCCCACGCCATCGCCGAATATGCCATGCCGGACGATGTGATCTGGCTGCAGGATTATCACTTCATCCCAACGGTAAAAATACTGCGTGATACCGGCTTAACTAACCGCATCGGTTTGTTTTTACATCAGCCGTTTCCGTCCGGTCAGCTGTTTGAAGCGATCCCTGACTGGCGCAGCCTGGCAGAATCGCTGCTGTGCTGTGACCTGATTGGCTTCCAGACCGGGCAGGATATGAATAACTTTCTGCTGTGGCTGGAGAGCGAGTTTCGCGCTGAACGCTTAGGCAGGAACCGTCTGCGTGTGCACGGTCACATCATCACCACCGGCGTGTTTCCGGTCGGGATCGATCTGGCTGAGGTTCAGGCGTTACTCGAGAGTAACAGCTGCCAGTATATGGAGCAGCAGAGCCGCGAACATTTGCCGGCCAACACGGTGCTGAGCGGCGGTCATCTCGACGACAGCGCAGGTCTGCCGTATCGCATCAGCGCGCTGGAAGTGCTGCTGCGCCATCATCCCGGCTATGCGGGCAACATGATGTTATTGCAGCTGGCTTCTGCTGCCAGCGGACACCCGCACCGGCAGCAGGCGATCAGCCACAATCTGGAAAATCTGTGCGGTGAGGTTAATGGCGTGCACGGTATGCTCAACTGGTATCCGGTCAGCTATCTCAACCACGATTATCGCCGTGAGGAGCTGGCCGGGCTGTATCGCGCGTCGCGGGTGGCGCTGGTGACGCCACTGATGGCGGGCATGAGCCTGATGGCGAAAATGTATGCTGCGCTGCAGGATCCGGCGAATCCCGGCGTGCTGATTCTGTCGCAGTTCGCGGGTGCGGCCGAACAGATGGATGGCGCGCTGATCGTTAATCCTTACGATCCGGATGCAATGGCGGATGCCATCCATACGGCGTTGCGGCTGCCGCTCAGCGACCGTCAGAACCGTCATGCGCGCTTGCTGAATAATCTGCACCGCTATGATTGTCACTGGTGGGCCGACAGCTTCCTCGCCCTGTTAATGGATGAGCCGCAGCCGGAGAGTGTGCAGCTGTCTAGCCGTCACCTGTCGGGCGCAGGCATAAGCGGGCGGTTACGTTATTGATAAGCAGACTGGGGCAGAGCGGGGCTAATGTCGGGTGTTTTTGCCCGTATTATCACGGTTGCGAAAAATATGGGTCACGTTATCGCTACCTTTTAACGCCACTGCTTCGCCCTGAGGCGCACTTTTGCTGTTCTGCACTTCAGCAATCGCATAGCGAAACGCGCGCTGGCGTGCCGGATCGGTTTCTGATGCCGCCATCGCGCGCAGTTTTTCCAGCAGCGCGAGAGTGGTTACCGGTCCGGCTTGTTTTAACAATTGCAGCACGGCATCGCCCATGACAATGTCGGCCAGTTTTTCATCTTCACTTCTATACATAAAAGCTCTCAGTATCCGCGTTGCGTTTAGCATTGCCTGGTGCAGGTAAACCAAAGCCTAATCAACGACTGATAGTGTCGCTCTTCCTCTGTCGGAAATGTGTGACCTGCTGAGCGAAATGTTTCCCCGACAGCACCCTTAAACTTATACAACAAAAGCGCTTCTGTACAGGCGGGAGTGCGAGTGGCACGGGTTTTTAGCCACATAATCCCTGACAAACAGTGGCTTGAATCAGATATTAATAGCGGTGCGCATTAATGCGCACCCTACAGTGAGGGTGCAATTTCCCGGTAGGGTCGCCATTGATGGCGACCGAATCATGGCTGACTGTCGATTCGTTAAAACATAACAAGCGCTGCCGCCGTCATCCTGCACCGATACCCGCCCCGGCGCTAATCGCTGCTGCCCAGAATATCCATAAACTCCTGCACTGGCCGGTCGTAGACGTTCATACTGCCGGGACGATCGCTGAGCCAGGCCACAGCCAGTTCCCAGCACACATCAACGTCGCTGATGCGGCAATAATGCAGCGTCGTGCTGCGCGCTTTCACTACTTGTTCGGGCAGCAGGGCAATCCCCATATTGCGCTCAACCAGACTCATCAGGGTTTCCAGATCGCTCACTTCAAACGTCACTTTGCGGCTCAGTCCCTGCAGGGCAAAACTGTTGTCATTCACCTTGCGCGTGCCCTGGCCGGCTTCGAAATCGATAAACGACTGCTGCGCCAGTTGTGCCATGGTGACGTCCGGCTGCATCGCGGTGAATCCGGCATAATCGGCGGCGAACGCTACCACGATTTCATCGCAGGCGATGATGCGCGACGACAGCCGGTCGGAGACTTCCTCCACCGGCATAATCGCCAGATCGATCTGCTGATCGTGCACTTTTGCGTTGAGCTTCGCCGATGATCCCTGGCACAGCTTGACGTCAAAATCCGGAAAGCGACGAATAAAGGTTTCCAGTAATTGCGGCAGATCGATAAACGGCGGCACGCTTTGCACCGTGCCAATCGACAGGGTTCCGGTCTTGAGCGCCACGATCGCCGCCACTTCCTGCGACGCTTTTTCGACAAAGGCGCCGATGGTTCTGGCGTAATCGAGAAACACTTTCCCGGCCATGGTTAGGCGCACCTGGCGAGTGGAGCGGATAAAAAGCGGCGTGCCCAGTTCCTCCTCCAGCTGTTTGATCGAGGTGGACAAGGCCGATTGCACAATATGCATACTCTGTGCGGCGCGGGTGAAATTTTCATGTTCCGCCACGGCGATGAAGTGCCGCATCTGGCGCAATTCCATCAGTTATCTCCATAAAAGATGAATTTAATCACAATAATGAATTTTACAGATTAACGATACGCGGTAAAAATTTGTCCGGCAATCGCCTGTTCGCCGCACGGTTTTGCAGGAAGGCAGAACAATGTTTTCTGTGCACCTGTCCGGCGGCATTTAATGAGAGGAATCTGTTATGAGTTATGTTGCATCGCCAGCGCGTTATCAGACCAACATGCAGTACCGTAAAACCGGCAAAAGTGGCCTGGTGCTGCCGCTGATCTCGCTGGGGCTATGGCAGAATTTTGGCGGCGTTGACGTGTTTGAGACCGGCAGAGCGATCCTGCGCCACGCGTTTGATAACGGCATTACCCATTTCGACCTGGCTAATAACTACGGTCCGCCAGCGGGATCGGCTGAAGAGAACTTTGGCCGCTGGCTGGCGCAGGATTTTGCCCCGTATCGTGATGAACTGATCATCTCCAGCAAAGCCGGCTGGGATATGTGGCCGGGTCCGTACGGTGGCCCGACCGGCACCCGCAAACATCTGATTGCCAGCTGTGATAACAGCCTGCGCCGCATGGGGCTGGATTATGTCGATATCTTCTACAGCCATCGCGTGGATCCGAATACGCCGCTGGAAGAAACCATGGGCGCGCTGGTACAGCTGCATCGTCAGGGTAAGGCGCTGTATGTCGGCATCTCTTCCCATTCGCCAGAGCTAACGCGTCAGGCCGCTGCGATTCTGGCCGATGAGAAAGTGCCGCTGTTTATTCATCAGCCCAATTACTCGATGCTAAACCGCACTATTGAGCACGGGCTGCTCGATACGCTGGCGGAGCTCGGCAGCGGTTGCATTGCTTTTTCACCGCTGGCACAGGGCATGCTGACCAGTAAATACCTCAACGGCGTACCGCAGGGCGCGCGCGCCGGCGGCAGCGATCCGCGTCTTTCTGCCATGCTCAGCGAAGAGAACCTGGCAAAAATTCGCGCGCTCAACGCGATTGCTGAAGCGCGCGGTCAGACGCTGGCGCAGATGGCGATCGCCTGGGCGCTGCGTGATGAGCGGGTCACTTCTGCGCTGATTGGTGCCCGCACGGTTGATCAGTTGAGTGATTCCCTGCGCGCGCTGGACAACCTGACCTTCACGGCACAGGAGCTGGCGGACATTGATCGCTACGCCACCGAAGGCGGGGTGGATATGTGGCGCGTCTCTTCGCAACTTAAATAATGCCCGGCGCCGCGCAACGCGGCGCGTTTTATCGCTGCGCCTGCTGTAACCGCACGGCGCGGCGAAATGCATTGGGTGACTGACCCGTTTCACGCTTAAAAGCATGGCTGAAGGCGCTCTCTGAGGCGTAACCCAGCGTCTGCGCTACCACGGCCACCGCCTCATTTTCCTCCTGCAACGCACGCTCTGCCAGCCGCATGCGCCACGCCGTCAGATAGGCTATCGGCGTGATGCCGACCACCTGGCGAAAATACTGGGCAAAACGGGTGCGCGACATGGCACAGGCACGCGCCAGTTCGTCCAGATGCCAGTTGCGCGCAGGATCGCCATGCAGCCGCTGTAACGCCGGTGCCAATCGCGCATCGTTCAGCGCCCGCAGCCAGCTGGCGGGCAGTGCGCTGCTGGTTTGCAAATGCGCCCGCAGAATCTGGATGAACAGCAGTTGTGCCAGCTGGGCCGTTGCCAGCTGCGATCCCGGCTGGACATGCTGGCCTTCCTGCACCAGTTGATCCAGCACCCAGCGGAATGACGCCGCCTGCGGTGACGCCGCCGGTACCTGAATCCAGGGAGGTAATACGTGGGTCAGTAAACGACCACTGGCAGGATCAAGCAGTACATGGCCACCGATATGGACAAAATCATCACCGCTGCCAATCGGCGCATGGCCTTTTCCTGCGCCATAAAACACGCTCATGGCGTCAACCGGCGGTTCGTCCGGATGGCTGGCCAGCACGAAGGCGCGTTTAGCGCTCAGCAAGCCGACGTCGCCGGTGGCAAAGTGGAACGGTTCAGGTTCGCCTTCCAGTATGACCCAGCAACTGCCTTTGATAATGGCCAAGAATTTAATTTTATCTGGCGCAGGGAAACGCAGCGCCCAGCGTCCGCCCGCGGTAAAACCGCCGGTCAGCAATGATTCAGCGCGAACGAATCGCAGAATGTCGGAAAAGGGATCAAGGCTCATTTCTGTACTATCACGCAAGTAAACTGCATTTACAAGCATTCAAAATCCACCCTCCGCCGCTTAACGTAGAGCGCGTCGAATGAACGATGATTGTGATGAGGAAGAAAAATGAGTAATGAAAAGGTTCTGGTTACCGGCGGCAGCGGGTTTATCGCCCAGTACTGCATTATTGCGCTGCTGCAGCAGGGCTATCAGGTGCGAACCACCTTACGTGATGCCGAACGTGAAGCTGAAGTCAGGGCGCATCTGTTGCAGGCCGGGGTGGCCGCAGACGAGGCGCTGCAATTTGTCGTTGCCGATTTAACGGCAGACGCGGGCTGGGAAGACGCGGTGGCAGGCTGTCGCTTCGTGCTGCATGGCGCTTCACCCACCCCAACCGGCAGCCAGGTAAGCGAAGCTGACTGGGTGAATCCGGCGATTGAAGGAAATCTGCGCGTATTGCGCGCCGCGCGCGATGCAGGCGTTAAACGTGTGGTGCTGACCTCGGCGTTCGGCGCGGTCGGTATCGGACATCCAGCGGACTATCCGCGCCCCTTTACCGAGCGCGACTGGAGTGATGTCAGCGGCGATGTGTGGCCGTATCAGAAATCGAAAACCCTGGCGGAACGCGCTGCCTGGCAGTTTATCGCTGAGCAGGGTAACGGTCTGGAACTGGCCACGGTGAACCCGGTGTCGGTGCTGGGACCGGTGCTGGGTGCCGACTATTCACATTCGATTCGCATTGTGAAGGAGCTACTGGAGGGGCAGCCAGGCTGTCCTGACATCAACTCATGTTTTGTTGACGTGCGTGACGTGGCCAGTCTGCACGTGCTGGCGATGACCCACGCCGCCGCGCAGGGGCAGCGCTTCCTCGCCAGTTCGGGGCACAGCCTGCCGCTTATTGAGGTGGCGCGCACGCTCAAAACCCATCTGGCAGCAGAAGCAGAGAAAGTTTCGCTGCAGCCAATGAGTGACGCCATGGTGCGGGCGGCGGCAGCGCAAAATCCGCTGATGACGGGAATGGTAAAACTGCTGGGCGTTGATATGAACGTCAGCGCCGCTAAAGCTGGCTGGCTGCTGAACTGGCACCCGCGCAGTCCGCAGGAGGCCATTCTTGCCACCGCGCGCAGCCTGATTGCGCTGGGGCTGGTAGCAAACCACTAGTCTGACTGCGGCATTTATCATCACCCTGGTGACGCGCAGATGCTATATAAATGATAACAATTATCATATATAGCGATTGATGAGGATATCATGCCGTCTCCACAGGTGATAAACGCCGACTGCTGTATCGTCGGCGGCGGTCCGGCCGGCTTAATGCTGGCCTATTTACTGACGCGCGCCGGCCTGCGCGCGGTCGTGATTGAGAAGCACGCCGATTTTCTGCGCGATTTTCGCGGCGACACCATTCATCCCTCAACCCTGGAGATCATGCACCAGCTGGGTCTGCTCGACGCGCTGCTGGCGCTGCCGCATCAGCGCGCGGAAAAGTTACAGGCGGAAGTGGGCGGGCAGGAGATCACCATGGCCGATTTCTCCCGTCTGCCGTTGCGCTGCCGTTTTATCGCCTTCATGCCGCAGTGGGATTTCCTCACTTTCCTCGCCGCCCAGGCGGCGCACTATCCCGGTTTCACGCTGCTGCAATCCACCGGTTTTGACGATTTTCTCTATCAGGATGGCGTAATCGCAGGCGTGAAAACGTTACAAGGTCACGAAATTCACGCGCCGCTGGTGATAGGCGCTGATGGCCGTCGCTCGGCGGTGCGGCAGAAAGCCGGGCTGGTGGGTAAAAGCTTCGGTGCTCCACGC
Source organism: Megalurothrips usitatus (assembly GCA_026979955.1). Taxonomy (NCBI): domain Eukaryota; kingdom Metazoa; phylum Arthropoda; class Insecta; order Thysanoptera; family Thripidae; genus Megalurothrips; species Megalurothrips usitatus. The sequence continues at coordinate 18,532 of JAPTSV010000019.1, forward strand.
GATGTGGTGTGGTTCCGGCTGGATAAACAGCCGGACGACCCCGTGCTGGGGATGGGCCACAAGGGGCCGAAGCAAAACTTCATTGTCATTGACCGCGGCGAATACTGGCAGTGTGGATTCACCATTCAGAAAGGCGAATTCGAGGCGCTGAAGCAGGCCGGGCTCGACGCGCTGAAAAACCGCATGGCAGAGGTTGCGCCGTTCAGCGTGGCGCGCATGGCGCAGCTGCAGGAGTGGCAGCAGCTGAGTCTGTTATCCATCCGTATCGATCGGCTGGACAAATGGATGAAGCCCGGCGTGCTGTGCATTGGCGATGCCGCACATGCGATGTCACCGATTGGCGGCGTGGGCGTGAACCTGGCGATTCAGGACGCGGTGGCCAGCGCCAATTATCTGACGCGGCCGTTGCAAAACGGCACGCTCACGCTGCGCGATTTGGAGAACGTGCAGCGGCGGCGGCAGTTTCCGACGGTGGCGACGCAATTCCTGCAGATCAAGATGAGCAGCGGCAAGCGCCCGCGCACCACGCCCAGTAAGGTTCCGCAGCTCATCAGCCGCTATCCGTTTTTACGCCATCTGTTTGGCCGATTGATTGGCATGGGTTTCCGCCCGGAACGGCCAAGTCTCGCCGGAGAAAAAACGTAGCCGGGTAATTATTGCAATTGCGATGCTTTTGTAACATTAAATTAACTTTTGCGGCGAGCTATCATTAAAAAAATTGCTTAATCAGGGAGGGGGTTTAATCACTTTGTGCCTTATTTGTCGGCTGATATAACCTGAACGTCAACGCGATCTCAACGAAGCGTAAATGGCGTGAGGCGGGTGAAGAGCGGGATTACGCGATGATAAAGGTTTTCTATTGATTTCAGCGGTGACACAAGGTTGGCGGAAGCCACAGTTTGATTATGGTTAAGGGGCATGACACAAACCATAAGAAACTGAGGAAAACAGCAGGTATGAAACTGGAAAACTTATCTCGCAGAAGCTTTATGGCCTTCGCGGCTGGTGGCACCGTGGCGCTGGCAGCCGGCAAGGTCCATGCCCACGACGGCAAGGTGGCGACTTATCCGGCGAATGATCCCAACCATCCGCGCGATCCTGGCCCGCACGATCCGGTGCGCGAAGCGCTGAATCCGGATCTGGTCGATCCGCCAGCAACCGACAGCGGCACATTACCCAACCTGCGTTTTTCGTTTAGCGATGCGCACGTGCGCAAGGGCAGCGGCGGCTGGACGCGCCAGGTGACGCAGCGCGAACTGGGCATTTCCACCACCATTGCTGGCGTCGATATGCGGCTGGATAAGGGGGGTATCCGCGAACTGCACTGGCACAAAGAGGGCGAGTGGGCCTACATGCTGTACGGCAATGCGCGCATCACCGCGCTGGATACCGCAGGTGGCTGGTTTGTCGATGACGTCGGCGTGGGCGATTTATGGTATTTCCCGCCGGGCGTGCCGCACTCAATTCAGGGCCTTGGGCCGGACGGCTGCGAATTCCTGCTGGCCTTCGACAATGGCAATTTCGATGAAGACAGTACCTTTCTGCTCAGCGACTGGTTCAAACATATCCCGCCCGAAGTGCTGGCAAAAAACTTTGGCGTGCCGGCTGAGGTGTTTAACGCGCTGCCCTCGCCGGAAGAGGAGTACATCTTTGCCGGGCAGGCACCGGACGGCGCGCCGGCTTCGGCGGTGAACGGCGGGGTGAAATCGAAACAGGTCTTCTCGCATAAAATGCTGGCGCAGAAGCCGTTGACGCTGCCGGGCGGCACGGTACGCATTACTGATTCCAGTAATTTTACGGTATCGAAAACCATCGCCGCCGCGCTGGTGGAACTGGCTCCCGGCGCGATGCGCGAACTGCACTGGCATCCCAATAACGACGAATGGCAATACTATCTGGAAGGTCAGGGGCGGATGGGCGTGTTTGCCTCGTCGGGTCAGGCGCGTACGTTTGACTTCCGCGCCGGTGATGTCGGCTATGTGCCCTTTGCCATGGGTCACTATATCGAAAACACGGGTGATAAACCGCTGCGCTTTCTGGAACTGTTTAAAAGCGATTATTACGCGGATATTTCGCTCAACCAGTGGCTGGCCAGCACGCCGCCGGCGCTGGTGCGTCAGCATCTGCATCTCAGCGACACCTTTATGAATGCGCTGCAGCAGGAGAAGCATCCGGTAGTGAAATAGCCCGTGACCACGCGCAGCCGGTGCTGCGCGTTCTCTCCTGATACTGTCCACATCTGGCGTGCATATCCCGCCCGGAACCCTGTGGATAAACCTTTCGTTGCCCCGTGCCAGCAGGGCTGACCAGCAGGCGGTTATTTTCTGAACGGCCGCCAGCGCAGCGATTTCAGTTTGTCACGACGGGCTGCTGCCTGCATCACCAGACTCATCGCCGCGGGTAAAACCGTGAGCGTCACCAGCGTCGCCACTAACAGCCCACCGATAATCGCCAGCGCCATCGGTCCCCAGAAAACCTGACGCGAGATGGGGATCATACCGAGAATCGCGGCGCTGGCGGTGAGCACGATCGGCCGTGCGCGGTGTTCGGCGGCAGCCGCAATGGCAGCGTCCGGCGGCATACCTGCATCAACGTTGTTATCCGCCTCGCTGATCAGGATCACCGCGTTGCGGATGATCATGCCAGCCAGAGCAATAACGCCCAGCAGCGCCACAAAGCCCATCGGTGTGCCGGTCGGCAGCATGGCCAGCACAATGCCCGGCAGACCAAAGGGCGCCATCAGCAGGGCCAGCAGCATGCGGGAAATCCGCCGCAGTTGTAACATCAGCAATACCAGCATGCAGAGCAGCGTGACCGGCAGGATAGCGATCACCGACTGGTTGCCCTTGTCAGACTCTGCTACCGCCCCGTCCTCGCTCAGGCGGTAACCGGCCGGCAAGCTGGCCCTGAAGGTGGCAATCAGCGGCGTGAGGGCGGCGGAGACGGCTTCCGCGCGCAAACCCGGCGCCGTATCGGTCTGGACGGTGATAAACGGCAGGCGCTGGCGTCGCCAGATAACGGGATCCTCCAGCCCCCACTGCGGTGTTGCGACCTGCGTCAGCGGAATTTTTGCGCCCGACGGCGCGGTTAGCAGCAATCCGGACAGGCTGCTCAGGTCATGGCGCGCCGCAGCGTTGCCCTGTAGCACCACATCAATCAGCCGGTTGCGATCGCGTACCGTGGTGATCAGCGTTCCTGACCAGAGCGTATGCAGATACTGAGCAATCAGGTCAGAAGAGAGGCCGGCTGCGCGCGCTGCCGTCTGATTCACCTGTAAGGTGATAACGCGTTCGGGCTCACCGGCGGTTTGATTGACGTCACGCGTCAGCGCTGAGCTGCCGAGCGCGGCGGCCAGCCGCTCTGCCAGCTGCTGCACCTGGCGATAATCCGGACCGCTGATGCGATAACGAATCGGCCAGCCTACCGGCGGACCGAGCTCGAGCGGCGCGACGCGCGTGGTGATGTCGCTGAAATCCCGGGCAAGCACCGCATCCAGCGAGCGCTGCAATCGTTCACGGGCGGCCAGGCTTTTGGCCACCACTACCAGCTGAGCGCTGTTTTCATCGTCCAGCAGCACATCCATGGGCAGGTAAAAGCGTATCGCACCGGTGTCGACGTAAGACGAATAGTGGTCAACATCCCGGCTGGCGGAGACAATCTGCTCAAGGCGTTGCACCTGACGCAGGGTGGCCTGCTGCGACGCACTGGCTGGCAGCGCCAGGCTCACTAGCAGCTCAGGCCGATCGGAGGCCGGGAAAAACTCGCCCTGCATATACGTGGTGCCGACGCCGGCCAGCAACAGCGCCAGCATCGCCATCGCCAGTGTCAGCATCCGGTGGCGCAGCACGCTGCTCAGCAGGCGGCGATAGAACTGGCTGAGGCGCCCGTTTCCGGCGCGGTGCTGCTTTAGCGTGGCCGGCAACAGCCAGCTGCCGGTCAGCGGTGAAAACAGCACCGCTACCAGCCATGAGCTGATGAGCGCCATCAGCACCACCGCAAACAGGGTATAGCAATATTCGCCCGCGCTGGATGCGGCAAAGCCGACCGGAATAAAACCGGCAATCATCACCAGCGTACCGGTCAGCATCGGGAAGGCGGTGGTACTGAACGCCCAGGTCGCTGCGCCAGTGCGGGAATCGCCGGCCTCCAGCCGCGCCACCATGGTTTCCACCGTGATCATCGCATCGTCTACCAGCAGGCCCAGCGCTACGATCAGTGCGCCCAGCGAGATGCGCTGCAGGCCGATACCGGCCAGATGCATGCCGATAAACGTCATGGCGAGTACCAGCGGGATCGCCGCCGCGACCACCAGGCCGGCGCGCAGTCCCAGCGAGACAAACGAAACTGCCAGCACGATGATCACTGCCTCGCCCAGCACATCGACAAATCCGCTGACGGCCTGTTGTACTACCGCTGACTGATCGGCGATGCGCGTCATCTCAATGCCGTGCGGCAGCTGGCTGGCTTCGCTCTCCATGCGCGTCCGCAGTGCCTGGCCAAACTCCAGCATGTTGCCGGTGGCGGCCATCGACACGGCCAGTCCGATGGCCGGCTGGCCGTTAACGCGAAAAAGCGGAGCAGGCGGCTCGGCGGGGCGGCGCGTGATGGTGGCGATCGCCGTCAGCGGAACATAGCGATCGTTAACGTGCAGCGTAACCGCCCGCAGGCTCGCCTCGCTGTTGAACGCGCCGCTCACGCGCAGGGCGATGTTATCGGTGGCGGTGCGCACGCTGCCCGCCGGCTCCACGACATTCTGCGCCCGTAGCGCCTCTGCTACCTGCTGCAAATCCAGCCCCATGGCGGATAGCTGGCGCGGGGAAAAGGCCACTACCAGCTGCTCTTCCTGCTCACCCAGTAGCTGGATCTTACCCACATCCGGCAGACTCATCAGATCGCGGCGGATGTTGTCCACCCGGTCCCGCAGCTCGCGCGGGGAAAAACCGTCAGCGGTGAAGCCGTAAATCGTGCCAAAGGTATCGTCAAACTCATCGTTGACCGCCGGGCCCTGCACGCCCTGCGGCAAAGCCGGGGTCACATCCTGCATTTTTTTACGCACCTGATACCAGATGCCGGCCACCTGCGCGGGTGGGGTGTCGTCACGCAGATTGACGAAAATGACCGTGCGGCCAGCGTGCGTTTCACTCTGCACATAATCCAGCCAGGGAATTTCCTGCAGCTTTTTCTCCAGCGGATCGGTGACCAGTCTGACCGTATCGTTGATGTCGGCACCTGGCCACTGCGCAGACACCACCGCAGTTTTGATGGTGAACGCCGGATCTTCGTTGCGCGAGAGTTTTTCATAGCTGACGATGCCTGCTGCCACAATCAGCAGCATAAGAAAGGCCATCAGCTGCTGCTGCTTCAGCGCCCAGGCAGAAAGATTAAACGCCGGTTTCATGCTGGTCCTCCTGGCTGCCGGCAACGCGTTCACCATCACGCAGGCTTCTTACGCCCGCCGTGATCACCCGATCGCCTGGCATGATGCCGGCGCGAATCCATACCGCATCTGCCGTGTAGCCGGCAATCGCGACTGTGCGCCGGATAACGCAGTTTTTCACCGGGTCAAGAATAAACACCGCCGGCTGGCCTGCCTGGCGGGTAAGCGCGGTGGCCGGAATCGCCATCACCGCATCCGTCGTCGTGTCGATCTGCGGCAGGGTGACGGCGACGCTGGCACCCAGCACCATCTCCGCGGGAGGATTGTCCAGCGTGATGCGCACCCGCCAGCTGCGTGTCTGGGCGTCGGCCTGTGGACTGACGTCACGCAGGTGCGCTTCGGCCATCACGGACGGATTCTGCAATAGCGCAACGCGGAAACGGGCACTGGCCCGGCGATCGAGGGTTTCAGGTGTGGCAACGTCAAATACCACGTCACGGCCTGTGCCGGTCGCAACCGTAAACACCGTCTGACCGGCGCTGACCACCTGACCGGCTGCGGCGCTGACGCCCGTCACCACGCCATCCTCAGGCGCGGTAAGGTGGGTCCAGCGCAGGCTATCCTGCGCATTTTTCAATGCCGCTTCACTGCTCTGCCGCCGCGCCAGCGCAGCCTGCCAGTCGGCGCTGGCGCTATCGAGCTGAGCACGGGCAATTGCCCCGGACGGCATCAGCAGCCGCATGCGGTGCAGATTGAGGGTCGCCACCTTTTCGGCCGCGCGGCTGCTGTTCAGCTCCGCCTGTGCGCTCGCCAGCTGATTCAGCGCGCCGGGACTGTCAAGCACGGCGAGCGTCTCTCCCTGCCTGAAGCGGCTGCCGACATCGGCGCTGCGCGTCAGAATCCGCCCCTCCAGCCTGAAACTGAGCGAGGTTTCATCGTGCGCGCGGATCTCGCCGGTCAGGGTTTGCTGCCCGGCGGGCGCGGGCGGGCCAACCGTAATGAACTTTACCGGACGCGGTGGCGGCGGCGTGGGTGAACGCTTGCGGTCACAGCCGGTCAGCAGCAGAGCTGTCAGCAGCAGACAGGGCAGCAGCGGCAGCAGGGAAACCAGGTGGCGCGGGTTAAGCAGGTGGCGCACACCCTGTTTGATCAGGCAGGGAAGCTCGTCGGTCATGGCGCAATTCCTTTATCGGTATTTGCGCCATTACACCGTGCGATTATCAAGAATCCGGCGATGTTCTATCAAGAGCGTGTCAAGAAGGGCAACAACGTCAGGCGTTGCGCGGCAACAAAATCTGTACCTGCAAGCCTCCCGTTGCCGGCAGCGTGGCATTAATCGTGCCGCCGTGCGCCTGGCAAATCGCCCGCGCAATCGACAGGCCCAGCCCGCTGCCGCCCGAGTGGCGGGCGCGTGACGCCTCACCGCGCGCAAAGCGCTCAAACATCAACGCCAGAAACGCCGCAGGAACGCCCGGGCCGCTGTCCTGCACGATGATTTCGTAATGATCAACGGTGTTGCGCGTGCGCAGCTGCAGCTGGCTGCCGCTTCCGGCATAGCGCAGGGCGTTTTCCAGCAGGATGGTGAAAACCTGCCCGAGTCGGAACGGATCGACCGGCAGCAACGTCTCTTCAGCCAGCTCTGTACCGGTGCTGATGCGCGCTTCATCCAGCTGCGGTTTGATCCACTGCAGGCGCTCGCGCAGGATATCGGCCGGGTTGCAGCGGACTTTCTCCAGCGTGAGCTGGCCGGCATCCGCCAGTGACAGCAGATGCAGCTCATCGATCAGCCGGTGCAGACAACTGAGCTGCGCCATGATCAGGGCGAGCTGACGTGAGTCAGCGCTGAACACGCCATCAAGCAGCGCCTGCAGACGCACCATGGCGGCGTTGAGCGGCGACCGCAGCTCATGCGCCATGGCGACATGCGACGTACGCAGCTCTTTGTCGTAACGCGCCAGCTGGGGCGTCATCGCGTTGAAGTTGTGCGCGAACTGCGCCAGTTCGGCGGGCGCTGCCGGTGTTAACGCCGCCTGCGCACCGAAATCGCCTGCGGTCACCTGGTCTGCCGCTCGTCTGAGCTGGCTGAACTGTGCAGAAAGCGGGCGCGCGTGGCGCAGCCCGAAATAGGCAATAAACGGAATGGTCACCAGCACCAGGATGCCGACGGTGATCCAGTCCGAGGAAGCAATGGACGGATCGGAGTAGCGTATGCCCCACCAGCTATCGATGATCTGGTGAAAGCGCGCGGGATCGCGTTCAGGGTGCGCACGCAGGGCGAGAAATTCACGCAGAACCGCCGGCGGCATATGGTGCGTGATCCACAGGTACTGCACCGTGAAGCGCAGCCACATGCACAAAGCAATCAGTACCACGGTACCGATAGCCAGCGTCAGAATCCGCAGACAAAGCCAGCGCCAGAGCGTTTGTGGAGATTTTTCTGTCATGGCTGGCGGAACCGGTAGCCTACGCCGCGCACGTTGAGCAGCACGCCCGCCATACCGGCCGCTTCCAGCTTTTTGCGCAGGTTATATACGTGGGTATCAATCACCCGCTCCAGCGCGTCGCTGTCCGGCATACACTGCTCCAGCAAAAACGGGCGGCTCAGCGCGCGCACCGGTGCGCGCATCAGCGTGACCAGCAGCGTGAATTCGGTTGGCGTGGTATCAACGCAAAGCACGTTACCCGAGGCCTGCGTGACGGTAACCGTCATCGCGCCGCTGTTCACCTCCAGCCCCTGCCAGCGCAGGATCTCTTCCTGCGGCGTTTTTACCGCGCTGCGCCGCAGCACTGCCTGCACGCGTGCCACCACTTCGCCGGGATGATAAGGCTTGACCACATAATCATCCGCGCCGTAGCGTAGCGCACCGATGCGATCGGGCGTATCGCCCATGGCCGTGACCATAATCACCGGCACCTCGCTGCTGCGCCGGAGTTTTGCCAGCACCTCGGTGCCGTTCAGGCCGGGCAGCATTACATCAAGCAAAATCAGATCGGGCTGCCAGCGCAGGGCCAGCTCAAGTCCGTTCAGGCCATCAGCGGCAACACGCACCGCATAATTTTCCCGTAGCAGATAGGCCTCCAGCACCTCAGCCGCGTCAGCGTCGTCCTCAATAATCAGGATATTTTTGGTCTGCATAACTCACCTTGACAGTTTCTTCATAAATCCCTGGCTGTTTGTTGACACAGCCCCGGGATACTTCGGCTTCGCGCTGCGGCTGCCCGGGCAAGGGGCGGTAAACGGACCGATAAAGAGGTGACACGATGATAACCAGAAAAACGCTGATGTACATGACCCATCTGCTACTCATGATTTCCGCTGCCGCCAGGGCGGATGGCGACGCACAGACCAGCCTGACGCTCGGCGCGGGGGCGCAATTCGCGCCACGCTACAGCGGATCGAATAAAACACGGGTGCAGCCGGTACCGATTTTCCAGGCCAGAGATGGCGCATTTTTTGCTGATGCCCAGAAAGGCATCGGGTACGACCTGCAGAGCGACAGCGGGGTTTACCTGGAACACACGCTGGGTTATGGCCTTGGCAGAAGCGATAAAGATTCAACGTGGCGGGACGGCGCCAGCCGGCTGCAAGGCATGGGAAACATCAATGCGACGGTGAACACTGCACTGGCGCTGGGCTGGCAGCTTACGCCGTGGCTGAGTGCAGAGGGCAAAGCGGTGCTGCCGCTCAGCGATGATCAGGGCGTGAACTATCAGGCATCCGTTACTCTGGTGCCTCTCCAGCGCGACAGCGATACCATTGCACTGCAGACGGCGGCGCTGTTTGGCGATGCGCGTTATATGAATACCTGGTATGGCGTGAGCGATGTCCAGAGCAGCCGCAGCCGGTTCTCGCGCTACGATGCCGGCGGCGGCTTCTACGGTGTTGCGACTACGCTCACCTGGAGCCACCAGTTTGATGCCCACTGGGGCACGCTGGTCAGCGCGGGTTACAGCTGGCTGGGCGATCGCGCCGCGGACAGCCCGATCGTGTCCCGGCGCGATCAGGTCACCGGCACGGTCGGCTTTAGCTATACCTTCTGAGAAACGTTATCGGTGGCTGCACAACGCCCGGCAGGCGCGCTGTGCAGCACGATAGCCACTACGCGGACATGCCGCCATCAATCACCAGTTCGCTGCCGGTAACATAGACACTTTCGTCCGATGCGAGGAACAGGGCGGCCGCCGCAACTTCGTCAGGATGGCCGAGGCGTTTGGCCGGTATCTGCGCGCTAAATGTCTGTCTTACCTCGTCGCTGACCTGGTCAAACATCGGCGTGTCCGTCGGGCCAGGACTGAGCGTGTTGACGCGAATGCCGCGCGGTGCCAGTTCGCTGCTCCAGGTGCGGGCATAGGCGCGCACCGCGGCTTTGCTGGCCGAATAAGCGCCATAGCCAGGATTGGCCATGCTGCCCGCAATCGAGCCCACCAGCACGATGGCACCGCCTTCCGTCATGTGCTTCACCGCATGCTGTACGGTGAATACCATGGCACGCACGTTGAGGCCGAACGTGCGGTCAAAGTGCTCTGCGCTGGTCTCTTCGAGGCTGGCGGGTTCAGCCACGCCAGAGGAGTTCACCAGAATATCGAGACGTCCGGCGCGGGCCTGCACGGTGTCAAACAGACGGGCAACATCGTCTGCGCTGGTGAGGTCGCCTGCTATCGCCTCAATGCGGCCGCCAGTCAGCGTGACGGCTTCGGCCAGCAGCGCTTCGCGTCGCCCGGTGATGAAAACGTGGGCACCTTCCTGCACAAAACGGCGCGCGATGGCGAGGCCGATACCACTGCCGCCGCCGGTCACCAGCGCGACTTTTCCTTCGAGTTTCATGATGGCTGCTCCAGAATGAGAGGGGTGGACGGCTGATGATACATTTCGTATATTTAGTGTCAATTACGCACCTTATCTACATTAGATATACATAAGGAAACCCCATGCCGACTGATATCGCGGCGCTGCTGGCAGAGATCAACAGCACCCGTCCAATCCTGGAACAGGTCGCCAATAAGTGGTCGGTATTAATTCTGACCGTGCTGTGCACTGAACCCGCGCGCTTTAACGCGATCAAGCGCCGTCTTGATCCGATTACCCACAAGGCACTGACGGAGGCGTTGCGCCGGCTGGAGCGTAACGGCCTGATCAGCCGCCGCGTGATCGCCTCGTCCCCGGTGGCGGTGGAATATGCCATTACGCCGCTGGGCCAGACGTTGCAGGATCCGTTTGTTGCGCTGGTGAAGTGGGCCAGAGAGCAGGGCGATGCGATTGAAAAGGCACAGGTTGTCTATGATCAACGTCGTGCCAGCGAAGAATAAAGCGTGGCGGCCGCCGGCTATTCAGGCGGTCTGTTAATCGCATGCTCAACATGGTTTGCCGTTCTTCTCCTCGCCGCTAAATTAGCCCACATAAAAACGGAATTATTAAATTCGACTCGCAGGAATTTAATTGCGTCATTTCAGTAAATTTCACGCTGCGTTATTATTTGCGTGCGGGAAAAAACGGTTAAAAATTTTGAATGGGTAAAGCAAATGATTTCAATAACACCTCTACAGGTTTGCGCTACAGTATTAGCACTTGATTATTTGAGGATGTTTCCATGAAATTTTTGAAAAAAACGGCGCTGCTTTCTCTGGTGGCATTATATGTTCCCCTGTCACATGCCGCAGCGACGGAATATAACCTTGACCCGCAACATACTTCCGTGGTGATCGCATGGAATCACTTTGGTTTCTCTCATCCGACTGCTGATATTTCTGATGTTTCCGGTCAGCTGGCTTTTGATAAAGAAAACCCGGAAAAGTCACAGGTTAATGTGACCCTGCCGTTAAAAACGATTGACACGCATGTGCCAGCGCTGACCAAAGAGTTTTTGGGTAATGAGTATTTTGACGTTAAAAAATATCCTCAGGCCACCTTCCACAGCACCCATGTGGAAAGTAAAGGCGATAATAAATATGATGTGCAGGGTAATTTAACCATCAAAGGGATCACTAAGCCGGTTGTGCTG
>JAPTSV010000169.1:0-11687 GCA_026979955.1 Megalurothrips usitatus
AGCTCGGCGATGCTGACCTGCATGGTGGTCAGCGACGGGTGGACGAAACGCGCCAGTGGAATATCATCGAAACCCGCCAGGGCCACATCGGCCGGGACACGGACCCCTGCCTGCGTGAACGCATACAGGCAGCCCAGCGCCATCATGTCGTTGGCGGCGAACACGGCATCAGGCAGCGCTCCGGCTGCCAGCAACTCCTGACCGGCGCGATGGCCGGAAGCTTCGTCGAAATCACCGGGCAGCTCGATGCCTTCGGCGCCACCGCCAAAAGCCGCCAGCGCGTCACGGAAGCCGCGCAGGCGCTCGCGCGCGTCGAAGTTGAGATCCGGGCCAGAAATGAAAGCGATGCGACGGTGGCCAGCGTCAAGCAGATGACGGGTCATCGCCATCGCACCGGCATGGTCGTCGATGCTCAGCACCGGGTGGTCCTGCCCGGGCAGATAGGTGTTGATCAACACCGTCGGCAACGACTGCGGCAGGTTGTCGGTCAGGAAGCCCGGGCTCTCGGCATAGGGCGAGAGCACCAGCAGGCCGTCGACGCGGCCGCGCATGGCGCGCAGGGCCGCACCCTGCTGCTCCTGGTCACCGTGGTAGCTGGACACCAGCAGGTGCTGGCGGCGGCTACGGGCGACATTGTCGATGCCACGCATCAGCTCGGAGAAGAATTCGCCGTACAGGTCAGGCAGCACCACGCCCACCGTATTGGTGCGGCGGCTGCTCAGGCTGCGGGCGGCGGCGTGCGGGGTGTAACGCAGCCGTGCGGCGACCTCCAGCACAAGCTGGCGGACCGGTTCGGCGACATTTTCATGCCCGTTGAGCGCGCGGGAAACCGTGGCCACGGAGACCCGGGCTTCGCGTGCGACGTCTTTGATTGTGATAGCTGCCTTGTTCACGAAGCCGCCCTCCACGGCTTGGACCTACCAGCATTGGCGCGGAATGTAAGCGTTTCCATCTGGGCTTGTAAACAGTCCGTTAGGCGAATGTCCCGAAATGGACATGGAAATCTGTCTGCAGCGAGCCCCCGCGGGGACCCGCCAGGACAGCGTGGGACAAGGGCTCAGCCCTGTTCTGACGGGGTCTGCGCGCGGATGGACAACGCGTGGATGTCGGTCTCCATCATCGCCCCCAGCGCGGCGTACACCGCGCGATGCCGGGCCAGCGGGCCCAGTCCGGCAAAGCGTTCACTCACCACATGCACGTTGAAATGTCCGCGGCCATCGCGCGCACCGGCATGGCCTGCGTGGCGATGACTGTCGTCTTCGATCTCGAGCACGCTCGGCGCCAGGGCATGCTGCAGCGCATCACGCATTCGCGAGATCCGTTCCGCGTTCACGGCAACACCTTGCGAAACGGTCGCACCTGCACGCGGGTGTAGACGCCGGCGGCCACGTACGGGTCGGCGTCGGCCCAGGCCTGGGCCTGCAGCAGCGACTCGAACTGCGCGATCACCACCGAGCCGCTGTAACCGGCCGGGCCCGGGTCTTCACTGTCCACCGCCGGGCACGGGCCGGCCAGCAGCAGGCGTCCCTCGTCGCGCAGCGCGTGCAACCGCGCCAGGTGTTCCGGCCGCGCCTGCAGCCGCTGCGCCAGCACATCCTGGCCGTCATACCCTTCGATCACATACCACACCGGCATTTCCTCGCTTGCGTTGTCGGGTCCGCAGATTCTAGCCAATGCGACCCCTGCCCCGGCCCGGCTGGACACTGGCGCAACAAAGGCTTACCCTAGACTCCATTGCACGTGGCTGGATGCAGCAGCCCGTCGGTTTTTGCGGCCAACGCAGCCCCCGACGACCGTCCCGCTGCTTCAAACCGGTCCACCTGGCCGGGCCACGTATACGACCTCCCCGTAGTTCCGTCGCCGCCGTTTCGTGCGGCGCGTCCTGCTGTTTGATATGTGTGGAATCGCGCCGATCCCGGCGTGTCTGGTGCCCTGGGGCTCCGTGGCGTTGGCCCGGCGAACCCGGTGCCGCGACTGGTCCGTTGCAATCCTGATGTCCATTAGATGACTTCCGAACTCGCGCTCGACGCGAACCCGCCAACCCGGCCGCCCGCCCCACAGCAGCAGGAAATGCCGCTGGCCGTGGTGCATGGGCAACCGGTCCTGCAGATTCCGCAGGACCTGTACATTCCGCCGGACGCGCTGGAAGTCATCCTGGATGCCTTCGAAGGCCCGCTGGACCTGCTGCTGTACCTGATCCGCCGCCAGAACCTGGATGTCCTGGACATTCCGGTAGCCGAGATCACCCGGCAGTACGTGGAATACATCACCGTGATGCGCGAGCTGCGCTTCGAGCTGGCCGCCGAGTACCTGGTGATGGCAGCGATCCTGGCCGAGGTGAAGTCGCGCATGCTGCTGCCGCGCCCGGTCAGCGAGGAAGGCGATGAAGCCGACCCGCGCGCCGAACTGGTGCGCCGGCTGCAGGAGTACGAACGTTTCAAGCAGGCCGCCGAGGACATCGATGCCCTGCCCCGCCAGGACCGCGACACTACGGTGGCGCACGCCTTCATGCCCGAACGCGCCACGGTGAAGCTGCCGCCGCCGGTGGACCTGAAGGAGATGCTGCTGGCCCTGCACGACGTGCTCAAGCGCGCCGAGCTGTTCAGCGGTCACGCCATCAAGCGTGAGGCACTGAGCGTGCGGCAACGCATGGGCGAAGTGCTGGGACGCCTGGAAGATGGCAAGTTCTATCGTTTTGAAGGGCTGTTCACGGCCGAAGAAGGCAAGCTGGGCGTGCTGGTCACGTTCCTGGCGGTGCTGGAACTGGCCAAGGAACAGCTGCTGGACATCGTCCAGGAAGAACCACTGGCGCCGATCTACGTGAAATCGCTGGCCGCCGGCAACACCAATGCCCCGCTGCAGTTCAGCAGCGAGTTCGACGACAACGACGCCGCCAATGCAGACGAGTGAGCGCTGACTGCCGATGGATCAACTGCTGATCAACCGCATTGTCGAGGGTGCCTTGCTGGCCTCCAGTCAGCCGCTCACCCTGGCCCAGCTGAAGGACCTGTTCCCGGAAGAGGAACCGGCACCGCCGGGCAGCATCGAACGCGCGCTGGAACGCCTGCGCGAAGCCTGCGAAGGCCGCGGCGTGGAACTGGTCGAGGTCGCCTCCGGCTTCCGCTACCAGGTGACCGGCGAAGTGCATGGCTGGATCAGCCGGCTGTGGACCGAACGCAAGACCCGTTACACCCGCGCCACCCTGGAAACCCTGGCGCTGATCGCCTACCGGCAACCGATCACCCGCGGCGAGATCGAGCAGGTACGCGGCGTGGCGGTCAGCAGCAACATCATCCAGGCGCTGGAAGAACGCGAGTGGATCCGCGTGGTCGGCCACCGCGATGTGCCCGGCAAGCCTGCGCTGTTCGGCACCACCAAGGGCTTTCTGGATTATTTCGGCCTGAAGCGATTGGATGAGCTGCCGCCTCTGTCGGAACTGAAGGACCTGGGCGAGCTGGAACCCCAGCTGTCCCTGGACCGCGATGCGCCCGCAGCAGCAAGCGCCGACGGTCCTGACATCTCGGCCGGCGACGAAGGCGCTGCCGCGAACGATGATGCCGGCCTGGCCGGCAGTGACACCCCCGATTCCGCCGACGCAGCTCCTGCGGCGGCTATCGATGAGCAAGCACCTTCGCCCCTCGATGATGGGCACCCCGATTCCGCGCCGGGCGAGCGCGCGGTGCCAGTGAACGAACGCGAAGACAACGCCGTCGCGATGACGACCGTGGCTGTTGACCAAGCCGATTCCGAACCAGAGGCCGACCTCGAAACCGTCGGCCGGAGCAAAACTGATGAGTGACACCCCCCGTAACAAGCTCTCGCTGAAGCGCGAAGCCACCTCCGAACAGTTCAAGCTGGAAGAGCGCCTGCACAAGGTGCTGGCCCAGGCCGGCCTCGGCTCGCGCCGCGCGCTGGAACAGCGCATCGCCGAAGGCCTGGTCAAGGTCAACGGTGAAGTCGCGCAGACCGGCATGTCGGTCAAGAGTGGCGACAAGATCGAACTGGATGGCCGTGGCTTCGTCGCCACCGCCCTGGCCGAGCCGTCGCGCGTGCTGGTCTACAACAAGCCGGAAGGCGAAGTGACCACGCGCGATGATCCGGAAGGCCGCCCGACCGTATTCGAATCGCTGCCGCCGCTGAAGGGCGCGCGCTGGATCGCGATCGGCCGCCTGGACATCAACACCACCGGCCTGCTGCTGGCCACCACCGACGGTGAACTGGCCAACGCCATGATGCACCCGTCTTTCGAGGTCGAGCGCGAATACGTGGTCCGCGTGCGTGCGCCGGAAGGCGAGGAAAAGGTCTCCGACGCCATCGTCGACCGCCTCACCCGTGGCGTGGCACTGGAAGACGGCCCGGCCAAGTTCGACGAGATCGAACGCATCGGCGGCACCGACTCGCACGACTGGTTCCGCGTCGTGGTGAAGGAAGGCCGCAACCGCGAAGTGCGCCGCCTGTGGGAGTCGCAGGGCTGCCAGGTCAGCCGCCTGAAGCGCACCCGCTACGGCAAGGTGAGCCTGCCGCGCGAACTGGCCCGCGGCCATTCGGTGGAACTGGGCACCACGCAGGTTGAAGCCCTGCGCGCGCAGCTGAAGCTGGAAGAAGGCGCGCCGTCGGCACTGACGCTGCAGCCGGTGATCGGCCAGCGCCGCGCCGCCAAGACCACCGTGCGCGTGCGCGAAGGTGGCCGCGGCAACGCCTACGTCAACGGCCACAACACCGCCGACGAGGGCCGCGAGCTGCGTCGTTTCGATAACGTCCGCGAAGACCGCGGCCGTGGTCGCGGCGGCAAGGGCGGCGGCTTCAAGGGTGGCCTGACGGTCAGCGGTGAAGCGGCAGCCAAGCAGTCGCAGAAGCCGTTCAAGCAGCGCGCCCAGAAGAACGATCGTTCGCTGCCGGAAGGCAACCCGGCCGCGTTCCGCACTTGGTACGTGCCGGATGGCGTGAGCACCGGCCCGAGCGGCCATCGCAATGCCGGCCCGGGCGCGCGTGGCCCCGGTGCCCGTGGTCCGGGTGCAGGCGGCCAGGGCCGTCCGTATGGCAAGCCGAAGGGTCCGGGCGCAGGCGCCGGTGGCGGCCAGGGCCGTGGCGGTTTCGGCGGTGAAGGCCGTGGCGGCGCAGGCGGCCAGGGTCGTCCGGCCGGTGCGGGCAACCGCTCGCAGGGCCAGGGCAACAAGCACCCGTACGGCCATCCGGGCAATGCCCCGAGCTTCCCGTCCGACCACGCCACGCCGGGCTTCAACCCGTATGGCAGCCCGAAGCCGGCACAGGGCGCCCGTCCGGGCGGTCGCGGTCCGGGCGGCGGCAACCGCGGTCCGGGCGGTAATCGCGGCCCGGGTGGTCCGGGTAGCAACCGTGGCCCGGGTGGCCCCGGCGGCAATCGCGGTCCGGGCGGCCCGCGCCGCAGCGGCCCGCGCGGCGGCTGATCACCGGCACGCCTGAAATGAAAAACCCCGGCGCAGGCCGGGGTTTTTCGTTGAAAAGGGGACGGAGGGGATTAAGTCGTTCTTGCCACGGCCTGTGTCGAAGAGGCGAAAGCGACTTAATCCCTTCCGTCCCCTTTTGCGTGGCGCTGGAACGCGGCGGGCGTGGTGCCGGTCATGCTGCGGAAGAAGGCGATGAACGGGCTCTCGGCGGAGAAGCCGGTGTCCTGCGCCACATGCGCCACGCGTTGGCCCAGCAGCAGCAACTCCATGGCCCGCATCAGTCGCCATTGCTGGCGCCAGGCTTGGTAGCTCATGCCGGTATCACGCTGCATCAACCGGCCGACAGTACGCGCGCTCAGGCCCGTGCGCGCGGCCAGCTCCCCCAGTTCGGGCGGCAGCTGCTCGGCCAGCGGCAGGCAACGTGCGATCCGCGGATCACGCGGTAAAGGCAGGTCCATCGGCGCCACCGGTGCAGCGGCGATTTCCAGCACGCACAACGCCAGTTGATGGTGCGCGCGCGGCGACTGCCAGTCATGGTCGAACGGCGCCTGCGCGATCGGCTCCAGCAAGGCCTGCAGCAGCGGACCGACGCCGATGATCGCCGGCTGCCGGGGCAGCTGGGCCGACAGGGTGGCGTCGAAGTACAACGAACGGTAGTCGACTGCCTGGCGCATCTGCGCACGATGGCGCAGCCCACCCGGAATCCACGCCGCGCGCGCGGGCGGCAGCAGGCTGACGCGATCACCGTAGGTCAGGCGCGTACAGCCCTGCCGGGTGTACAGCAGCTGCGCGCGTGCATGTTGGTGCCAACCCGAGTCGTGATCCGCCAGTGAGGCCGCGATCCCCAACACCGGAGCGCCCCAGGCATCGGCGTCGAAGTGCGCATCCGGCTGCAACCAGGCCATGTCTGATTTCATATATCTGATGACAGGATAGACAGAGTGCGCCATTGCGGGCGCGACCACAATGCGCGGCCCTGTTCCTGGAGCGCCCGCATGTCGCGCCGCCTGTTGTTGCTCACCATTGCACTGCTGATGTTTCCGCAGTTGGCACAGACCCTGTACAGCCCGGCCCTGGCCGATCTGGCCGAACGCTTCGCCCTGCCGCCGAGTGCCGCCAGCCAGGCCATGAGCCTGTACCTGTTCGGCTTCGCTGCAGGCGTGCTGCTGTGGGGGCGCCTGGCCGATCGTATCGGTCGTCGCCCCGCCCTTCTCTGTGGCCTCGGCGTCTTCGGAGTAGCTGCACTGGGTGGGCTGATGGCTGGCAGCTTCGGCCAGGTGCTGCTGGCCCAGGCGTTGGCCGCAGTCGGCGCCGCCGCCGCTTCGGTGGTGACCCAGACCGTGCTGCGCGACCATCTGCAGGGTCCAGCGTTGGCGCAGGCATTCTCTTGGATCGGCATGGCCCTGGCCCTGAGCCCGGCCATCGGCCTTGCACTGGGCACGCTGCTGGTCGCCGCCCATGGCTATGCCGGCGTACAGTCCGGCCTGCTGCTGGTTGCTGCCTTGCTGGCAGTCGCATGCCTGGCTGGCCTGCGCGAAAGCCGTCCTGCACATATCCCGCACACGCCCATGCTGCCGCTGCTGCGGGAACTGCTGCGCGATCGCTGGATCTGGTCACACGCGTTGCTGGTGATGGCCTTCAACGTGGCGATGTACAGCTGGTATGTGCTCGGCCCCTTCGTGTTTGCGCGCCTGCACTGGCCAGCCACCTGGTTCGGCGCCAGCGGCGCGGTGCTGGCACTGGGCTCGGCACTGGGCGCGTGGGGCAATGGCCGCCTGCTGCGTGCAGGCGTTGCCACAACCACGCGCATCCGCATCGCCGCAGGACTGGTTCTGACGGGAGGCCTGCTGGCCGCGCTGCTGCATGATCACCCTGCCCTGGTCGCGGCGATGGTGCCGGTGGTGACGGGCTTCGGCCTTGCCATTCCCAATGTGCTCGGCCAGGCCCTGCGCGGCTATCCACACTGTCTCGGCAGCGCAGGCGCGCTGTTCGGCCTGCTCTACTACCTGCTGATCGGTGCGGCAATGGCGCTGGTCGGTGCAGTGCAGCTGCTGGCACCGACCCTCATCGTGTGCGGCCTGCTGGCCTTGTGGCTGCAGCGGCAGCGTCCCGCTGCAGCCTAGGAATTGCTGCAAAAGCAGCGCACTGTGCGCGCCTTCCGGGAACGGCTTTGATTCCCTGGCTATCGTGCGCGCTCTCCCACACAAGGCAGATGCCCATGATCACCATCACCGCCGAACAGGCCCGCGCCAACGTCGATGCCGCCAAGCGCCCGATCGAACTGTTCTACCGCGATCTCGACAACGCCATCCAGATCGGCTCGGAAAATGGCCGCCGCTACGTCGTGTTCGGCTTCAGCCAGGTGATGGCCAGCGAGCAGCTCGTCGAAGACGTGGTCGCACAGTTGCTGAAGAATGGTTTCGGTGTTGAACGGTTGTTGAGCGATTCCGAACAGCACTACATCCGCATCAACTGGGGAACTGCCGCGCCGTCGCGCCTCAGCGCCGGCTGAGGGTGAACGCGGTGCCGTCCACGCCCAGGTCCCAGCCCTTGCCGGTACCGGACAGGGCCAGCGAGATGTCGCCCTTGGTCATCACCTGCGCGTTGCTGGACTTCACCGCACCGGCATGCGCGCCGACCGAGGCGTAAGTGCCCAGCAGCTCGTTGACGCTGACCGCGCCGGTGAAGCTGCCACGCCCGTTGGTGATCTTCGACTTGCCGACGGTCAGGCCGCCCCCCTTCATCTGGATGCGCACCGGCAGGCTGGCGCCGTTGCTGCAGGTGACCGTGCCATTACCGGATGCGGTCTTGTAGATCAACGACCAGCCGGACAGGTTGTAGCGCAGCTCGCAATCGAGGTTGCCGGCAGCGTGCGCGGCGGGGGCCAACGCTGCGGCGGACAGCGCCAGTAGCAGGGCGAAGGGCTTGTTCATGGCGGGACTTCCAGTTCGGTCGGACTGGCGGCGAATCTAACAGCGCGCGCGTGCACGTTGAATGCAGGCGCGCGCGCTGGTGCGGCGTCGTTCAGGCCGTCGCTCAGGCCTGCTCGTCCAGATGGAAGGCATCGGCATCAAGCATGGCCGGGAAGCGCGCGCGGTGTGCTGCCAGCGCCTCGGCCGAGACGGTGGTGGTGACCACCTGTTCGCGTTCGCGAATCTCCACCTGCGGCTGACCGAGGAAATCCAGCACCGCGCTGTCGCCGGTGTAATGCAGCTGGTTGCCATCGACGCCCACGCGATTCACTGCCGCCACGAAGCACAGGTTCTCGATCGCACGTGCACGCAGCAGTGTCTTCCACGCATAGGCGCGTGCCGACGGCCAGTTGGCAACGAAGATCTGCAGGTCGAAATCCAGCTGCTGCGGACGCTCCACGTTGTAGCGGTTGCGGCAGAACACCGGGAAACGCAGGTCGTAGCAGACCTGCGGATTGATCCGCCAGCCCTTCCATTCCACGCTCAGGCGGTCGCGACCGGCAGCATAGCGCTCGTGCTCGCCGCCGTAACGGAACAGGTGGCGCTTGTCGTAGTACTCCAGGTTGCCATCGGGCGTGGCGAACAGCAGGCGGTTGTAGACGCCTTCGCCATCACGCAACTGCACGCTGCCGATCACCGCCGCGTTCAAGGCCCTGGCCTGCTCGCGCACCCAGGCCACGGTCGGGCCGTCCATGCCTTCGGCCTGGGCGATGGCGTCGTTGGAGAAGCCACTGGTGAAGGTCTCCGGCAGGATCACCAAGTCGGTGGTGCCGGCCAGCGGTGCCAGCAGTGCGCCGTAGTACTCACGGTTGCCCGCCGGATCATGCCAGCGGGTGTCGCCCTGGACGAGGGAAATGCGCAGGTCCTGCATGGTCACTGCTCCGCTCAAAGAAGGCGCAGGCGTTCGATCGCCGCGTCCATGGTCGCTTCATTCTTGGCGAAGCACAGGCGCACCAGGCGCTGGCCGGCCGGCGGATTCTCGTAGAACGGCGACAGCGGGATGGCGGTCACGCCCTTCTCGATGGTCAGCCACTTCACGAATTCGTGGTCCGGCAGGTCGCTGATGGCCGAGTAATCGACCAGCTGGAAGTAGCCGCCGGGGACCGGCAGCGCCTTCAGGCGGGTGCTGGACAGCTGCTCGCGGAAACGGTCGCGCTTGGCCTGGTAGAACGCGCCCAGCTCGAGGTGGTGTTCGGGCTCATCGCGGATCATCGCGGCGAAGCCGTATTGCGCCGGGCCGAAACTGGTGAAGGTGTTGTACTGGTGCACCTTGCGGAATTCGGCGGTCAGCGCAGGCGGTGCGATCGCATAGCCGATCTTCCAGCCGGTGCAGTGGTAGGTCTTGCCGAAGCTGGAGATGACGAACGCGCGTTCGCGCAGTTCCGGGTAGCGCAGCGCCGATTCATGGCGGCGGCCGTCATAGATGATGTGCTCATAAACCTCATCGGAGATCAGGTAGATCTGCGTGCCGCGCAGCAGCTCGGCCAGCGCCTGCATGTCCTGCGCCGACAGCATCGCGCCGGACGGGTTGTGCGGGGTGTTGACGATCAGCATGCGTGTGCGCGGGGTGATCGCCGCACGCACGCGGTCCCAGTCGACGGCGAAGGTCTGCGGATCCAGCGACACATGCACGGCCTTGGCACCGGCCAGATCGATCGCCGGTTCATAGCAGTCATAGGCCGGGTCGAGCACGATCACTTCTTCGCCGGCACGCACCACGGCGTGGATGGCGTTGAAGATGGCCTCGGTACCGCCGCTGGTGACGGTGATCTCGCTGTCCGCATCGACCTGCGCGCCGTAGCAGTCCAGCGCCTTCTGTGCGATGGCCTGGCGCAGCGGCGCCACGCCGGTCATCGGCGGGTACTGGTTCAGCCCGGCGGCCATCGCCTTGGCCGTCTCATCGATCAGGCGCTGCGGCGCGGAAAAGTCCGGGAAACCCTGGCCCAGGTTGACCGCGCCGTGTTCGGCGGCGAGCTGGGACATCACGGTGAAGATCGTGGTACCGACCTTGGGCAGCTTGGTGTTGGGTTGCATCGGCCTGGAATCTGGGGGAACGAGGCCCAGAAGTGTACGAAATCCACGCTGCGACTGTGGGTTCAGCCGGTAGCGCCGGGTCATGCCCGGCGGCTCTTTGCATATGCCTTGCGGCCGCCGGGCATGGCCCGGCGCTACCGGGACAGCATTCACCGCTACAATTGCCGCCGCACTCCGGCATGAAGACCTTTGCCCCTTGAACACCCCTGCATTGCTGGCCGCCAGCGGCCTGAGCTTCTCCCGCAATGACGAGCCGGTGTTCGGCCCGCTGGACTTCCATGTGGACGCCGGCGAAGCCCTGCTGGTGCAGGGCGGCAACGGCGCCGGCAAGACCACGCTGTTGCGCGTGCTGGCCGGCCTGGCCCGGCCCGGTGCCGGGCAGGTGCAGATCGATGGCCGACCGGCCGGCAATGCCGAGCGCGCGCGCTATGTCGCCTACCTCAGCCACCTGCCCGCATTGAAGCCCGATCTGGACACGCTGGAGAACCTGCACTTCCTGTGTGGCCTGCACGGCCGCCGTGCGCGGCAGATGCCCGGCAACGCGCTGGCCATCGTCGGCCTGGCCGGTTATGAGGACACCCTTGTTCGGCATCTGTCCGCCGGGCAGAAGCGGCGGCTGGCTCTGGCACGCATCTGGCTGTCGCCGGCGCCGCTGTGGCTGCTCGACGAACCCTATGCCAACCTCGACCTGGAGGGCATCACCCTGGTCAACCGGATGATTTCCGCGCACCTGCGCGCCGGTGGCGCGGCACTGGTCACCACCCATGGCGCCTATGCCGCACCGCCGGTGCGTACCCGCCAGCTCGACCTCGGCGGTGCCGCATGATCGCGCCAGGCACCGAACCGGGCCTGTGGCAGACCGCGGGCGCCCTGCTCAAGCGCGACCTGCGCCTGCTCTGGCGCCGCCGCGGCGATGCGCTGCAGCCGCTGCTGTTCGCGGTGCTGGTGGTGGTGCTGTTCGCGCTGGCGCAGGGTCGCGAGCCGCAACTGCTGGCCGCCACCGCAGGCGCAGTGCTGTGGCTGGCGGTGCTGCTGGCCGGGCAGCTGTCGCTGGATTCACTATTCCGCTCCGATGCCGAGGATGGTTCGCTGGAGCAATGGCTGCTGGCGCCGGTGCCGCTGGCGTGGCTGGTGCTGGTGCGCGTGCTGCTGCACTGGGCGACCACCGCCCTGCCGCTGATCATCGTCAGCCCGTTGCTGGCGGAAATGCTGCATCTGCCGCATGACCAGCTGCCGATGTTGCTGGCATCGTTGC
>JAPTSV010000170.1:0-11646 GCA_026979955.1 Megalurothrips usitatus
CCTGCGCCAGGTGCCGGCGCGGGCGATTTTCGGCGTGTGCGCGCTGCTGCTGGTTTATCCGCTGGTGACCGCGTTTTTGGTGCGCAACCGGCTGCTGAAGCGGCTGGCTAAGGACGGAGGAGCGCAATGAAGAGCTACTGGCAAACCTTTAGCCGGGTGCTGATCGGCATGCTGGAGCGGCCGATGTGGCTGATGCTGATCCTGTCGCTGTGTGTAATGAGCCTGGTGTACGCCAACCGTTCGGTGTGGGATCTGCCGGTGGGGGTGATCGACCAGGATCACAGCAGCGCCAGCCGTGAGCTGATCCGCCAACTGGACGCCACCTCAAAAGTCGCCATCAAAACCTACGACAGCCTGGAGCAGGCCCAGCGCGATCTGGGCTGGCGCGAGCTGTTTGCGGTGATCATTATGCCGGTGAATCTGGAGAAGAAGATCCTGCACGGCGAGAACATTGTGGTGCCGGTGTACGGCGACGCCACCAACCGGCTGGCAAACGGCCAGATCCAGCAGGACGTGGTGACCGCCTATCAGCAGCTGCTGAGTCAGTACAATACCTCGCTGCTGCTGCGCAGCGGCTTTAGCGAACGGCAGGCGCAGATTATCCTGACGCCGATTCAGGGGCAGACGCTGGACGTGTTTAACCCCGGCATCAGCTTCGCGGCAATCGTGTTCCCCGGCCTGCTGGTCATGCTGCTGCAGCACTCGCTGCTGATCGCCAGCGTACGCGTCAGCATTGCGCTGAAAAGTGCACCGAGCGGCAAACCGTCGATCCCGGTGTACCTCGGCGGCCTGTCGGCGCTGCTGCCGATCTGGCTGTTTTTGTCCATCGTGCTGTTTGTGCTGTGGCCGTGGGTATTGGGCTACCGGCAGACGGCGAACATTGCGGAGGTGCTGCTGCTGACCTTCCCGTTCCTGTTGGCGGTGCTGGGGTTAGGGAAGCTGGTGACCGAGTGCCTGCGCAGCGTGGAGATGATTTACCTGACGCTGGCGTTTATCACCACGCCGATTTTCTACCTTTCCGGCACCATCTGGCCGCTGCAGGCGATGCCGGGCTGGGTGCGCGCCATTTCCTACTGCATCCCTTCCACCTGGGCCACCAAAGCGATCGCCGGGGTGAACCAGATGGGGATGTCGCTGAATGAAGTGGGGAACGACGTGCTGATGTTGCTGCTGCTTGGCGCGGTGTATACCGTGATCGGTATCGGGGTGGGGCTGGCGCATAACAGCGTAGCGCTGCGCAGCCTGTTCCGGAAACGGCGGGCGTAGCGGCTGGACCCTTTTTTCTGCAGGTTATGTAACTGATTGATTTTTAATTATGTAATTTTTATGGCGGAAAAAAGGGTTTGATGGGGTGAAACGGTGATTTTACTTTTAAAATCAGCGGGTAGATGGTAAACGTTAACAGCTCACTGCCGTACAGGCAGCTTAGAAATGATGACCTCAGCGAGTGGGCTGATATGCAATGCTCACTGCCGTACAGGCAGCTTAGAAATAATTCATGCAGTGTGAAAAAAATGCCCCGACGCTCACTGCCGTACAGGCAGCTTAGAAAACGGTGATGACGTGCTGTGTTTGCCGCTGCCGGCTCACTGCCGTACAGGCAGCTTAGAAAAACTGGTTCCGGTAAATCTGTCGTGGTTCCGCGCTCACTGCCGTACAGGCAGCTTAGAAATGCAAGTGTTGACATGTTGAATGTTTCGAGATGCTCACTGCCGTACAGGCAGCTTAGAAACTGGTGTGCGGCCTCGACCTGGCCGGGCAACTGCTCACTGCCGTACAGGCAGCTTAGAAAGGTCAGTTTCAGCAGTTCCTGCAGAATGGTGCGCTCACTGCCGTACAGGCAGCTTAGAAAGATGGTCACTCCAATCACAGCAGCAGACGTGAGCTCACTGCCGTACAGGCAGCTTAGAAATAACAGGTTAGGCGCCTGGCTGCGCAGCGCGTGCTCACTGCCGTACAGGCAGCTTAGAAAGGCTCAAAATTCAGCACGTTTGTTTTGCCGCTGCTCACTGCCGTACAGGCAGCTTAGAAATATAGCGATCTCCCTTGCCTCCTGCTCGTTATGTTCACTGCCGTACAGGCAGCTTAGAAAGTCGGCACGCATGGATAATTACTCATATGATGGTTCACTGCCGTACAGGCAGCTTAGAAAATACAGCTGCATCACCCAGGGCAAGCAGTTGTGTTCACTGCCGTACAGGCAGCTTAGAAAAGTAGTCCAGTCGGAACTGCCGGGGATGAATCGTTCACTGCCGTACAGGCAGCTTAGAAAATCGCGCGAACGCGCCCGAACTCGGCGTTGTTGTTCACTGCCGTACAGGCAGCTTAGGTCTTGGAGATTACTGTGTGTTCCCCGCTTACGCGGGGATAAACCTAACCTTGGGAGATAAACCGGTAGTTACCGCACCAGTTCCAGCCCGGCGACGCGTCGCCAGTAACCGTTGCAGTCGCTGTCGTTGATCAGCGCCAGCGGCTGCCCGGCATTTTCGTTGGCGCGGAACTGCTCGAGCATCGCCAGCGTTTCCATGCCCTGCGGCGACAGCCGCACGATATCGACCAGCTCCTGCATACCGCTTAGCTCATTACCCAGGTTGTAGCAGTAGCCGCTCATCGTCTGGATGCCGTTGAGCACGAATACCTGCTGGTTTTCCTGTGAGCGCATGGCGCGTCCCTGCGGGTATTTGATGCAGCAGGTTTCGCACTCATCCTTGCCGCGGTTTTCCGAGCGTGCGGTAAAGCAGCGGGCGGAGTAGGCCAGCGGCAGGTGACCGTAGCCCAGCACCTCTACCTCAAAGCTGCGGCGGAAGCCCAGCTCGGCGCATTGCTCCAGCACCTTGCCCAGCCAGTCGCGGGACAGCTCCACCGGCATGCACCAGCGCGTCATGCCCTGCTTGTGCAGCAGGCGCAGGGTATAGGCGTTGTAGCAGTTCAGCGCGTGGCCGGCGACGAACGGCAGGCCGCGCTCCGCCGCCATATTCACCGTACCGAGATCGTTAGCCTCTATCAGAAACTCGCCGTTCTCCACGTAGCGCTTCAGCTCGTTTAATTCGGAAGGCGCCTGCAGCAATGCCAGCGTGGAGAGCACCACCTGCTTGCCGGACTGCGCCACCGCTTTGGCCAGCGCCAGCCAGTCGCCGACCTTCATCTCGCGCCGCTTGGTACAGACGCTTTCACCGAGATAAATAATATCGGCGCTGCTGTGCATCGCCTGCTGGTAAAAGCTCTCGGTCTCGGTTTTCGGCCAGTAGTAGAGCACCGGCCCCAATGCGTATTTCATGCAGCCTCCTGCTATTGCCATTTACGGTGATAGGCGCCGAGCGTAGTTTGAGTGCCTTCAGACATGGCGCCGAGCGCCGTCATCCAGCCGGCGTCGGGCTGGTAGCCAGCGGGGTCGGCGATGCAGCGGTCGATCGCCTGGCGCCAGACGCGCGCCACCTGGCTGACGTAGGCCGGGCTGCGCTGGCGCCCCTCAATTTTTACCGAAGCGATATTGGCGGCCAGCAGCTCCGGCAGCAGCGCCAGCGTGTTCAGGCTGGTGGGTTCTTCCAGCGCGTGGTAGCGCACGTCGTCAACCAGATAGCGCCCTTTGCACAGCGTCGGGTAACCGGCGTTTTCGCCTTCCTGATAGCGGTCAATCAGCACGTCGTTGAGGCGTGATTCCATGCCCTGCGGCGTCTGCTGCCAGCGGACAAAGCGCGCCGGCGAACAGGCGCCGACGGTATTGGGGGACTCGCCGGTCAGGTAAGAAGAGAGATAGCAGCGGCCTTCCGCCATGATGCACAGGCTGCCGAAGGCGAACACCTCCAGCGGCACCGGGCTGGTGCGCGCCAGTTGTTTCACCTGATGCATCGACAGCACGCGCGGCAGCACCACGCGGTGCACGGCAAAGTGGCGCTGATAGAAGCGAATCGCCTCCTCATTGGTGGCGGAGGCCTGCACCGAGACGTGGCGCTCAATATGCGGATAGCGCTCGGCGGCGTACTCCAGCATCGCCAGATCCGCCAGAATCAGCGCGTCGGCGCCCAGCTGCGCCGCCATATCCACCGCGCGCTGCCAGCGGGCGTAGCCGTCGGGGTGGGCGAAGGTGTTGATGGCGATATGCAGCTTACGACCGTGACGATGCACATACTCCACCGCTTCCTGCAGTTTTTTTTCGCTGAAGTTGAGCCCGGCGAAGTGGCGCGCGTTGGTATCGTCCTTCAGACCGATATACACGGCGTCGGCGCCGTTATCGACCGCGGCCTTCAGCGCCGGTAAATTCCCGGCGGGACAAAGCAGCTCCATACTGTGATCCTGGTCCAGCGACGAGGCGCTGTGACGGTTGTCGCCGCGGGCAATACGGCCGCGGCGATGTTTAACGGGGGAACAATTTTAGTGAAGTCATACGCAACAGATTTTGATTTGGGGCAGTTTCTGGCGTATTGATAAACAGCGGGGCGTTAGCTGCAATCGCATGATTTGTTGATATAGACCGCGGAAGCCCGGCCGCAATATGGCAAAATAGCGCTAACTGAGTAATGAAGGAGTGGATGACCGTGTTGGAAAAACTACGATCGCGCATTGTGCGCCAGGGGCCGTCGCTGCTGCGCGTGCCGCTCAAACTCACCCCTTTCGCCCTGCAGCGTCAACTGCTGGAGCAGGTGTTGGGTTGGCAGTTCCGTCAGGCGCTCGCGGATGGCGATCTGGAATTTCTTGAATCACGGTGGCTGAAGATCGAAGTGCGGGATCTGGCGCTACAATGGTTTATGACGGTAGAAAACGATCGGCTGGTGGTTCGCCAGCATGCACAAGCCGACGTCAGCTTCAGCGGCGACGCCAACGATCTGATCCTGATCGCGGCGCGCAAGCAGGATCCTGACACGCTGTTTTTCCAGCGTCGGCTACAGATTGAAGGGGATACCGAATTGGGCCTGTATGTAAAAAATCTGATGGATGCGATTGAACTGGAAGCCATGCCGGCGCCGCTGCGCATTGGGTTACTGCAGCTGGCGGAATTTGTTGAAGCAGGTTTACAAGAGGGCGCAGAACCGTCTTCCCAAGTGGTGGCGCCATGCTGATTCGCGTTGAGATTCCGGTAGACGCCGCAGGCATCGACGCTCTGCTGCGCCGCGCCTTCGGGCGTGATGATGAAGCCGACCTGGTGCGCCAACTGCGTGAAGACGGCCAGCTGACGCTGGGCGTGGTCGCCACCGATGACGAAGGCGGCGTGGTGGGCTATGCCGCCTTCAGCCCGGTTGACGTCGCCGGGGAGGACCGCCAGTGGGTCGGTCTGGCGCCGTTGGCGGTGGAAGAGAGCCTGCGCCGTCAGGGGCTGGGGGAGAAGCTGGTTTACGAAGGGCTGGATGCGTTAAACGAGTTCAGCTACGCGGCGGTGGTGGTGCTGGGCGAGCCGGAGTACTACGCGCGCTTTGGCTTTAAGCCGGCGGCGGAGTACGGGCTGAGCTGCCGCTGGCCGGGCTACGAGCAGGCGTTCCAGGTCTACCCGCTGGCGCCGGACGCGCTGGATGGCGTCAGCGGCGTCGTGGACTACGCCGCGCCGTTTAACCGTTTTTAACCAGCAGATAATCCAAAGACAGAGGCGGGTGTGACACCAGCCTCTCTTTTTGCGTTTTGCTCAGCTGCTTGACGCGGTATTCCAGCCGCAGCGCCAGCGAACGGTCGCCGACCGCGCAGTGAAAGGCCAGCTGCAGCTCGCCTTTGCCGCGCAGCGCCTTGGCGCCTTTGCCCGCCTGATGCTGAGCCAGCCGCCGCAGCACGTCGGTGGTGATGCCGGTATACAGCATGCCGCTTGGCAGGCGCAGCATATACAGGTGCCAGGTGGTGCTTTCCGCCATTCATTCTTACCTTTGAGCGAGTCATCATCGCGCGGGTTAGCCCCGGGCGGTATACGGCGCCCAGTATCCCCGTTTCGTCTTTTCCTGTCTAACCGGACGATTGTACCGGTAAAAATATATGCAATCGGGCGATTATTATCGCCGGGGCGACTTTTTAGCAAAAATAAGAGATCGGCAATAGTAAAATAGATAATAGAACTTTATATTTCCCCCTGTGAGGGTAAACGGTTCATTGCCGCATGTTTATCGCTACGTCATAAAAATTGCGCCATAAAAATGGATTTTTCTAATTTTATAGGAAAGGAATAATAACCGTGGGCAATGTTATTTCGCCGTCAGAATTAAAAACCATCCTGCACTCCAAGCGTGCCAATTTATATTATCTGCAATACTGCCGGGTGCTGGTAAACGGCGGCCGGGTGGAATATGTCACGGATGAAGGCCGGCAGTCGTTATATTGGAATATTCCTATCGCTAACA
Organism: Megalurothrips usitatus; assembly: GCA_026979955.1. NCBI lineage: Eukaryota > Metazoa > Arthropoda > Insecta > Thysanoptera > Thripidae > Megalurothrips > Megalurothrips usitatus. The sequence continues at coordinate 6,315 of JAPTSV010000170.1, forward strand.
CCACGGTGGTAATGCTGGGCACCGGCACGTCGGTGACCCAGGCCGCGATGCGTGAATTCGCCAAAGCCGGCGTGCTGGTCGGATTCTGTGGGGGCGGCGGTACGCCGCTGTATGCGGCCAATGAGGTTGAAGTTGACGTATCCTGGCTGACCTCGCAGAGCGAATACCGTCCCACTGAATATTTACAGCACTGGGTGAGTTTCTGGTTTGACGAACAATCCCGCCTGGCGGCGGCCATTGCTTTTCAGCGCGTGCGTATCGCACAGATAAAACAGCACTGGCTGGGGCCGGTCATGCAGCGTGAAGATGGGTTTAATTTATCCCAGGAGCGATTGCTGCAATTATTATCCCGCTATGAAAATAACCTCGCCGACTGTCGCAACTGCACCGATTTATTAACGCAGGAAGCGGTGATGACCAAGGCATTATATAAATTGGCGGCGCAGTCGGTGAGTTACGGCGATTTTACCCGCGCCAAGCGCGGCGGCGGGGCGGATGTCGCCAACCGCTTTCTCGACCACGGCAATTATCTGGCTTACGGACTGGCAGCGGTGGCAACCTGGGTTATCGGCTTACCCCACGGGTTGGCGGTGCTGCACGGCAAAACCCGGCGCGGCGGCCTGGTGTTTGACGTGGCCGACCTGATTAAAGACGCGCTGATCCTGCCGCAGGCGTTTATCGCTGCCATGACGGGGGAGGATGAACAGACCTTTCGTCAGCGCTGCCTGAACGGCTTCCAAAAAGCGCAGGCGCTGGACGTCATGATCGATGCCCTGCAGGACACGGCGCAGCAGCTGAGCCAGGTGGCGCGATGAATATCATGTTGGTGGCGCAGTGCAGCAAACGGGCGCTGGTGGAAACGCGGCGTATTCTCGATCAGTTTGCCGAACGCCGTGGCGATCGAACATGGCAAACGGCAATCACGCTGGAAGGCTTGAACACGTTGCGCCGGCTGCTGCGCAAAACGGCGCGGCGCAACACGGCGGTGGCCTGCCACTGGATCAAAAGCGCCAACCAGACCGAACTGCTGTGGATTGTCGGCAACCAGCGCTGTTTTAACCGTCAGGGCGCGGTGCCGACCAACGTCACGCAGCGCGATATTTTACGCCGCCAGGACGAAGACCAGTGGCGCAGCGCGGAGTGCATCAGCCTGCTGGCCGCCATCGCCGGCCTGTTTCACGACTTTGGCAAGGCCAACGCCCTGTTCCAGCAGGGGCTGCGCGGCCAGGCCAAAGGTTATCAGCCCTACCGGCACGAGTGGGTGTCGCTGCGGCTGTTTTGCGCCTGGGTGGGTGGGCGCGACGATCGGGAGTGGCTGGCGGCGTTGAGCGAAATCGATGCCGACGATGATGCGCGCATACTGAACGCGTTGGCCGCTGACGATTTCATGCCGGACTGCTCTCCTTTTGCCGCATTGCCGCCGCTGGCAACCACCGTGGCCTGGCTGATCGTTTCTCATCACCGTCTGCCGACCTATCTTGGTGTTGAGTATGCGCCGGATCCGATGCAGATGGATATCTGGCTCACCCGGCAGTTGGATGCGGTGTGGAACGCCACCCACCATCAGCTTACCGACTGGAGCCAGGCGGACAGGGAAGCGGTGTGGACATTTCCCGACGGTACGCCGATACGCAGCCGGCACTGGCGCGCCAAGGCGCATAAATTTGCCCGGCGCGCCCTGCTGCAGCCGGCGTTATTACAATACGGCGTACTGCAACAGCGCTTTACCAGCCATATGGCCCGCCTGACGCTGATGCTGGCGGATCATCACTATTCATCATTACCGACGGCGACCACTGCCTGGCAGGATGACAGCTACGGCGCCTACGCCAACAGTGACCGGCAGAGCGGCCGGCTAAAACAGAAGCTGGATGAGCACACCATCGGCGTCGGACAAAATGCGCTGCTGCTGGGGCGTAGCTTGTCGAAGATTCGCCGGACATTGCCGGCGATAACCCGTCATAAAGGCTTCCAGCGCCGCAGCACGCAGGAGCGCTTTCGTTGGCAGGATAAGGCGTTCGACGTGGCCAGCGCACTGCGGGAGCGCAGCGCGCGACAGGGCTTTTTCGGCGTCAATATGGCATCGACCGGCTGCGGTAAGACCTTTGCTAATGCGCGCATTATGTATGCCCTGGCTGATGAGGCGCTGGGCTGCCGTTTCTCGGTAGCGCTGGGGCTGCGTACGCTGACTTTACAAACCGGCGATGCGCTGCGGGATAAATTGCATCTGCAGGATGACGATCTGGCGGTGCTGATTGGCTCTGCGGCGGTCAGCCAGCTTCATCAGCTACGGCAGGAAGAAGCCGCGCCGGGCGGCAGCGCATCGACCGAAGCGTTGCTGGCGGAGCATCACTACGTCAGTTATGAGGGCAGTCTGGACGACGGGCGACTGAGCCGTTGGCTGCAGAACCGCACGCCGTTAAATAAATTGCTTAGCGCACCGGTGCTGGTGACCACTATCGACCACCTGATCGGTGCGACGGAGGGCGTGCGCGGCGGGCAGCAGATCGCGCCGATGCTGCGCTTGTTGACCGCCGATCTGGTGTTGGATGAACCGGATGATTTTGATCTTAACGATCTGCCGGCGCTGTGCCGGTTGGTCAACTGGGCCGGCATGCTGGGCAGCCGGGTGCTGCTCTCTTCCGCCACTTTACCGCCGGCGCTGATTGAAGCGTTGTTTAACGCCTACCGCGCCGGCCGGCAGGATTATCAGCAGGTGTGCGGTCAGCCCGACAAGCAGCTGAACGTCTGCTGCGCCTGGTTTGATGAGCATGAAGCCATGCAGCAGGATCTCGTCGACGCCGGCGGCTTTAAACTGGCGCACGGTGCTTTTGTCGCGCGTCGCGTTGAGCGGCTTGGCGTCACGCCGGTATTGCGTCAGATGGCGTTGATGCCCGTTGAGTCCCCCAGCCAGCGCCCCGGTGACGTGTTGGACAGCGTGGCGGCGGCGTTTTCAACGGCGATGCAGCGCCTTCATCACGATCATCATCAATGCCATCCATCCGGACAACGCGTATCACTGGGCGTTGTGCGTATGGCGAATATCGATCCGCTGGTGGCGGTGGCTCAGCGCCTGATGAATACGCCGTCACCGGCGGATACGCGGGTGCACTACTGCGTCTATCACAGTCAGCATCCGCTGATGATGCGTTCACATATCGAGCAGCGTCTGGATCAGACGCTGACGCGTTACGATCCGCAGGCGCTATGGCAAATTCCGGAGATTGCGCAGGCGCTGCGCCGTTATCCTGAACAAAACCAGCTGTTTGTGGTGCTGGCGACCTCGGTGGCTGAAGTCGGTCGCGATCATGATTACGATTGGGCGCTGGCCGAGCCAAGCTCAATGCGTTCACTGATTCAGCTGGCGGGGCGTATTCAGCGTCATCGCCGGCAGCCTGGTGAGACGGCGAATCTATGGGTGCTGCGGCAAAATATCCGGGCGCTGCGCGGGGCAGAACCTGCCTATACGCGACCGGGTTTTGAGTCCGCCGCTTTGGTGCTGAACAGCCACGATCTCAACGATATTCTGCGGCCTGAGCAGTATCAGGCCGTCAGCGCCATCCCGCGCATTCAGGAGCGCAGGCCGCTGTCTTATAAAGAGAACTTTGTCGATCTGGAACATTACAGCCTGCGGGTCAAACTACAGGGGCTGAAAGGGCAAAAATCCTATTACGCCGCGCAGTGGTGGCGTGAACAGGCGACCTGGAGCGGCGAGCAGCAACGGCTGACGCCATTCCGATACTCTGCGCCCGACGAGAGTCACTACCTGTGGATTGCGGAAGAAGGAGATACGCCGTGCTTCAAGTTTCCCGATCTGCAACCGGGGCAGTGGCGGGAGAGCGCCGGATTCCGCGCGGTGCCGTTGACCCTGGCCGACGGCGTCAGCGCGTGGTTTAGGTTGGACTATTTCGATGTGTATCAACGCCTGGCGGAGCAGTTGAACAAGGAGCTGAGCGACATCAGCCAGCAGTTTGGCGAAGTCTGCTTACGCCGCAAGGAAGGGGATGCGTTATGGCATTACCACCCGCTGTTGGGGGTGTTTGGCGCACTGGAATAAGCATATGAATGGGATAAGGAGGCATATGGAACAGGATGGGTTGGTGCAATTAATGACTGCCTATATCGAAAGCCGAAAGCAGCCGAAACTGGAAGCCTTCGATAAGGACACGGAGAAAAAGCTGGCCGGGTTAAGTGACGCGGCGGAAATTGCCGCTGTCAGGCAAGCGGCGGTTGAGCAGCGGCGCGAGCTGGAACAGCGTTATGAGGTTCGTAACTGGCTGACGGATGCGGCGAGTCGCGCCGGGCAGATCGGTCTGGTGACTCATGCGCTGAAGTTTACCCACAGCGATGCAAAAGGCAGCAGCATTTTTGCAGCGCAGGAGGATAACGATGCCCGTTACTTAGGCACCGCAACGTTGCGCCAGCCGGCGATCGATGCCGTCGGCAACGCCGCCGCGCTGGACGTCGCCAAGCTGCTGCAAATGGAATACCAGGGCGACACGCTGATCGCCCAGCTTAACCGCGGTGACCATAGCGCACTGACGGTGCTAGCAGAGAGTGAGCAGCAGTTAGAGCAGTGGGTCAGTGGCTTTAAACAGGTTCTGACCAACAAACAGCCCGCTTCCCATGCGTTAGCAAAACAGCTCTATTTCCCGATCGGCGATAACCAGTATCACCTGCTGAGTCCGCTGTTCTCCTCCTCACTGGCGCAGGCGCTGCATCAGCGTCTGGCACAGGCGCGTTTTAGCGAGCAGGCAAAGGAGATTTCCGTCGCGGTCAGAGCGGGAAAATGGCATGCGGAAGCGCGGGTGATGTACCCCAATCTGGCGGTGCAAAGCATGGGTGGTACCAAACCGCAGAATATTTCTTACCTTAACAGCACGCGCGGCGGCCGTAACTGGCTGGTGAACTGTGCCGCGCCGCAGTGGATGACACAGAGTAAACCGCCGTTAAAGCATACCTCCATTTTTTACCGCAGCAGCGAGTTTAGTGCGATGGCGCGCGATGCCGTACGGCAGTTGCGTGCCTATATGTTTAGCGTCCAGCCTCGGGAAAAAACTCGGGAGATCCGTCAGCGGCGCGCGGCCGGCGTTGATGAGGTGATTGATATGCTGTTCAGCTACGCCGCCGGCATCCAGAACCTGGAAGCACAGGCCGGCTGGAGTGCGGAGGCCGAATGCCGCCTGAAGCGATCCCAGCAGCTGTGGCTGGATCCGTTAAGAGGACGCGACGATCCGGATTTCCGCGCAGAGCGCGAAGCCGGCGACTGGCAGCGAGAGATCGCGCTGGACTTTGGCGTCTGGCTTAACAGACAGCTGGAGCATGAACAGAT
>JAPTSV010000171.1:0-11638 GCA_026979955.1 Megalurothrips usitatus
TTCTCACAGGGGCAGCTCTCTACGCTACCAGCTCCGGCTACCATATCCCCTTCTCCTTTACTACGCACAAGTTCTTCGAACTTGTACGTATGACGCCAGGCCAGTTGATTCCCAGTTCCACAAAAGGGTGTTTCACTACAAGCCTTCCTAAACCAACGAAGACAATGATTTCCAAATCTGCATCCGATGTGAAAAATCGCGGCGGTTGCAGACACGGGGACCGTGCGCCATGTTGGATTTCCGTGTCAACTAACTCTGTTGTAAACAAGAACCGTCTTTGAGTTTCTGTGCGCCGCACCCGCTGTGCGCTCCCATGCCTGGACAGAGGACTTTTAATGTCTCTCGACTCTTTCTCTTTTTAATCTGATGAACAATCTAATTTATTGAAATACTAAGTAATAAAGGTATCGACCCAATTGTAATTTTTGAGACCTGGCTGGAGGATGGTATGCAGGTAAAGCTTCCTGACTATAATGCATATTAAGTTAATAGGGCAAACGATAGAAATGGAGATGGAGTAACAGTCTTTGTAAAACCTTGTTACACAGCAAGAGTTTTATCTTTATCATTGGGTGAGGTTGAGAGACCAGAATATATCTTAGTGGATGTCTCAATTGGACTAACTACAATCGTTGTTGCAGGTATTTACAGGCCCCTTGAGGTAGGTTGCTGGATGACATTTATGAATACTCAAAATTATAATCACACATTTGTTTGTGGTGATTTGAATGCTAGGTTTGGTAGTGGCACTGATGAGACCGAAGTAACTTCAGATGATTAAGCTTCAGTAATCTTCACTGTGCTCCTTATGGTGCAGCATATTGAAGGATGTGACTCCCACCTTTATTCCTAGTAATTGCCCTGAATTTTAAATTGATTTTGGACAGAGGGCTGCACCGTGCTCCTCCGCACATGCCATGGTATGCAGTGTATGTTCTAGAGGTACCACGATTTAGAAAGCAGACAATAACCATCAGAGATTTAAAAAAATATTATTATTGAGGCACCAATGCTTGATGTGGAGTCTGCTTCATGGAATGTAGTCTACGATGCAAGTGATATTGACTCGCAAAGCTATACTTTTTTAATAGTATTATGACTGAGCTGATGAACAAGCATGCACCATATAAAACTTTTTTTCCTAAAACAAGCTGGCCCGTCCCACCGTCGGACCTAGGTGCCAGTTCCGCTCCGCTCCCCTGGCACCCGGCCAACTTGGTCTGCCGGCCGCGTGTGCGGGGGCCTCCGGCCCCCGCCCCAAGCCAATCGAGATGTGTCCGGTGTTACGTATTTTTGTAACGATTAAAATTGCTAACCTGAGCCCGCACCAACACGCGACGGAGCGCGCCTTGCAGGCGCACCACACGCAGCGGCCAACCCTAACCTACCAAATCTAACAATTCTCAACGCGAAGAATGTAAAATTTGTTGCCACCGTTCGTGATATTCTACGTCATAGAAGAAGTCTATCCTCCGAATTTGAACATTCTCCGTGAACGATAAATCAGCGTACACACGTCCAAACGAACAGTCTGCATGAGACTATAAACCCGGCTCCTGTCCGTTTCTACCGAAACGTGTCGGGACGGGTTAAAAACATTCCAGCGCCAAAACCGCTGAGTGGTCCTCGGGGGCCAGGATTTCCAATGTTAAAAGCAGGTTAACGGTTTTATGAAGGTAAAAATAAGAAAGTATTCGGTTCGAACCGGGGTCTATCCGTCCGGCGATTCGACGCTCTACACAGCGGGGCTACACCGACATTGTAGGAAAAGGCCGTCCGTATGACTGTCACAAGCTGCGGTGTCGGCCTGCGGGCCACGGGACGCCGAACTGGGAAGCCGAAGCAACAATAACAGAATATTAAAATTTATTGAAACGATATCTAAACGCGATAGAACTAACCTTGAGGCAAATCACAAATTTACAATTTTTTAGTAGTCATGAACCTTCTGATATTTTAATCGACACCACATTATGTTTTCACGACGCGGCCAGCCGCGGCGCGCGGGGCCTGCTAACTTGCCAACAATGGTTTCAGAAGGGAACGCAGAGGGGAGAAACTGATGTTTTTTTTTTATTATGATTTGAATACTTGTACCTGATGTAATTATAAGGTGGCATATGATATAAATATATTTTTGATAGTTTTTGGTTCATACAGATACAGTGATGTTAACGTGGATACGGAGAAGTAAAAATGTGCAGAGGGGAGGGATGTAGAAGCTAGAGAGGCTTGAGAGTGGGAACCCCTATTAATGTAAACTTTGAATTTTTGGATCTGAACTAATAGGATTTTTGGAATGAGGGCTTGTAATTTATTTCATGAAAACATATTATTATAAAACATATGCAATAGATATTAACGGTGAATGAAAAAAAAATTGAAACCTATGGATAATTAGAATGGGAAGCGAACTCATAGGCTATGAGCGGCAACAATGGTTGGGAGGAGGAGAAAAGAAGCGTGAAAGTCGCTGCAAAGGGCTCCTCGCTCCGCTCGGACCCAAAAAGCTTTCCCAACCCTGGATGACAGCGAGTGTTATGAAAATGATTTAACGTAGGGATAAGGTACAGTCTAAGAAAACTCAGTGTCCAAGAGAGTCACATAGAGTATTTAAGAATAAGGTCAAACAGGAAATACGAAATGCTAAGGTGAGACATTCGCGTGGTAAGTTTATTTGTCTGAGCAATAGCAAAGCCCTTACCGGACTGGGCCAAAAAATGTTTTGTCTGTTCGCGCGTTTCGAGAACGGTTAGACGTAGAAAGCTCAAATCTGGACCACATCTTTCTTGTATCACACCAGAGTCAACCTATCCTCAGGGGCACCGCAGCCCAAGTGGTTTGTAACATAATTTTCAGAAGTTGTCTTAAATTTAGAATCCGCCGGATGGGTGAGATCAGCATACGCCATGCGCCTGTCAGGGAGGGGCGGATCAGTAACTCGCGAGGGCTACGCTCGTTTAGGTTAGTGGAGGCCTGGGTAGATTAGGCTCCGGCAGGTAAGAGTAGGTTAGGACTAATTGAGTGGCATAGATAACGAGGGAGCGGTAAAGTATTACCGAATCCACAGTTTTCGTCCGATCAACCCGCGGATGCTTTAGAAATCCATCTTTTGAGCTAAGGAACCGAGCTAACCCCGGAAAAACGGCGAAATGTCACTTTTCGAATTTATCGTGTTTTCTCGGGTTTTAAGGCGAAACTCAGCTGCGCGAAGGTTAGACTCTGCCATGTTGACGATATGCGGCTTCCTGATTGGTCACGCAAGTCACCGGGTGCAGCGCCATCTGTCGTCGTCTCAACCCCTTCCGCACATTCGTTTGTCTGTGTGTGTGCGTGTTCGGTAGGGGTAGGCACCTGTTCAGACCTGTCCGGGAGGGAAGTACGGTGTGCTGCGTGTTCCGTAAGTGATCAACATGCTGTCCCAAGTGAAAAGTTTAAGAGATGTGTACATGTTTTCGAAAATGACTGAAAGAGAAGTAGTCGAGTTTTTGATTGAAGAAGAGCTGCTCCAGCCATTGAAAAGATGTACTAAGTGCCGCACGATGTGCACTTTAAACAAAAATAAAGATTACAAAGGTGAGAATAAATTTTAAATGGAATGGTTATACAAATGCCATGCTTTTTTGACAGTGATGCAAATGACATGTACATTTTTAAATTTCAGGACATGGGTAAGAACATTGTGATAGGAAATTGTAGAACTGTTACTAAAATATTTTGTACTTCCATTTCACAGGTGGGTACACAAGTTACTGCGGGAAGTGTAAGCAGTTTAAGAAAATAACCGAGGGAACGTTTTTTGAGAAGACAAATTCAATTTGAAGACTTCTTTGTGATTCTGTTTATGTGGGCATCAAACTTGAGTGTCAAAGGGGTTGTGAACCTGACACAAAACAGCAAGGTTCTAGTGGTTCAGTACTTTCGATATTTCAGGTAAGGCATTTTACAAGATTTCCATTGAACTTGAGTGCAACCGAGATGTGCCTGCTTATGATTCCTGTTTTGCAACAGAGATGTGTGCTCATGGAAACTGCTGAACTCTCCACCAAAGCAGATCGGGGGTGTAGGCCACATTGTGGAAATAGATGAAAGCGCAGTAAGTAAACGGAAGTACAATAGGGGCAAGAGGGTGGGGAGGGGAGGGAAGACAGTTTGGGTTCTAGGTATGTACGATAAGGAGGAGAAAGAAGGAGTGATACTGCACGTGGAGAAGCGAGACAAGTGTACAATGCTGCCAGAAATCCAGCGCCATGTCAAGTGGGGGACCACGATTTGGACGGACCAGTGGGCCGCCTACAATGGACTTGACAATATAGGTTTCATCCATGAAACTGTGAACCATAGCAAGGAGTTCAAGTCCAAGACTAGTGTATGTACAAATGGCGTCGAGGGTTACTGGCGCACCTTGAAGGGATACTGCAGAGGAAAAGGAGTCATGAGCAGTAAGTTCCTATTTGAATATGTTGACGAGTTCATGTGGTCCGCGCAGTACGGTAAGGACTCCCTCAGCAAGTTTCGGAACATGATCCAACACATCAAGGAGCACTATCCTGTCTGACCCCCTTCATTCTCTGCTTCTCAGCTTTTGCATGCTCTTTTTCTTTGACAGAACTTGTTTGTCTAGTTTTTGCTTCTCAGCTTTTGCATGCTTTTAATCTTTGCCAGGGCTTTCTTTATTTATCTTGTTTAAGGGCAAAGTTTGGTCTTTCCCTGCTGCTGCTATGCTTTGGCATGTTAATATGGCCCTTTGTTTGCATTTATAGAGCCTTGTTTTGTTGACAGTCTTTGATTAACAATGAATTGTGAATAAAGAATAATTCAGAAAATTTGTATTTTTAATTTTGTATCTTCATCCCCATTGCCAACTCCACCATCCTCAATTAAATAGAAGGGCGATAAAACTGGTGCGACCGAACTAGGTTAGGTTAGTAAGGTTTTTTTTAAAGGTTTAATCAGTTCAATGATCGAACCTAAAAAAAAAAACTTACTAACCTAACCTAATTGGGTCGCACAAATTTTATTGCCCTTCTATATTAAATTCGCCGAAAATGGTATACACATGTCAAAGTTCACCGGGGTGGGCGTACGGCGACGCACTTGACCTACACAGCGCGAGATGGCGTGCGCATGGGGCCTCACGCGACCGTGTCAGCCAATCAGGAGGCCGCATGTCGTCAACATGGCAGAGTCTAACCCTCGCGCAGCTGAGTTTCGCCTTAAAACCCGAGAAAACAAGATAAATTCGAAAAGTGACATTTCGCCGTTTTTCCGGGGTTAGCTCGGTTCCTTAGCTCAAAAGATGGATTTCTAAAGCATCCGCGGGTTGATCGGACGAAAACTGTGGATTCGGTAATACTTTACCGCTCCCGATAACGAAAGGGTGATGTAAGATACGTCCGCAAGTGAGATCATGAGCGCGGTTGAGACCGCGCGGAGAGTGTCAGGGCGTCCTACTGACTGGCCCCGCAGGGTCCTACTCCGCAGGTGACAGCCGCCGGCAGGCCAAGGTAGGCGTGCGCCAGGCGTAGAGTGGTGGAATAGTGATCCGCGGTAAGCAAAGCCTGTTAAGCCACGAGGCGGTCTGCCGTACGCCTACCTTATATTTCTTTTCAAATCCAGGACACAGGAGCTTATTAGCAAGGATTTATACCGACTCTGTACTAATGACTCAGCAGTATGGGAGCTCCGTGCAATAGGGTGCTTTTTGTTGGCCGAGCGATAGCGAAACCCTGGACCTGGACCGACTGGGTCAAAAATGCCTTCTCGGTCTGTTTGACCGCGCGATTTCTCGAGAAAGGCTGAAATTTGGACCACATCTTCCTACTAGCGTACCGGCGCCCACCTCTCATTTGAGGTAACGTCGCTTTAGCAGTATCTGAGAAAATTTTAACAATTGTTATAAAATACACCAAAAATGATCAAAACGATTGACGCAGCCCTCTACTGTCCCTCTCACGGCCAAGCGGTGGCCCCTATCCAAATTTTGGAAGGGACCGATCCCCCTGGAATGAGACAAGGAATACGGACACGTGCATGCAGACATTTGAAGCAAACTTTTCGGAATACCTGGAGTTTGGAACCACCTAGAGACTTACGGCTTGCGGAGACCACGCACCCCGTGCTCGAGAGCCAACTCTTATCTTAGGAACGGTTTGGGCTACGCACTTGAGGTTTTCAACGTTGGCCTTTGTGGGCAGGGAAACAAGAGCAGCAGACCACCGCAACTGCTCTCGAGCCCTTGCACCTCATCCTCGACAGTAACTTTATCTTTTTGAGAAAGAATACCGGTCTTGAGACAAAGGACTCCGTCACAGAGCGCGACTTGGGAAAACTGTCACTCGAGAACCAAGTCACTTACACATATCCGATTTGCGGCACTGCAGAAGGCATAGGTAGAGGCTGTGAATGAATACAGCCACCGGACTGGAGACCAGGGGCCCCGTTCTCGAGAGTCGAGGAGCAGCGGACCAATGACTCGATTGCGGTACACTCGGTTAGGTTAGTGGAGGCCTAGGTATGTTAGGACTGCTTAGCGGCATCGATTGATTCGCCCTGCAGGTAGGTCCTACTTGTCAGCTGACAGCCGCCGGTAGGCCATGGTAGGCGTGCGCTCGACGTGGAGTGGCGGAACAGTGATTCGCGATGAGCGAGGCATGTTACGCCACGACGCGGTCTGGCGTACTTCTACCTTGTTTATTAGCGAAGCGATAGCAAAGCCCTGGACCGACTGGGTCAAAATGTTTTGACTGCGCGATTTCTCGAGAACGGTTTGCCGTAGAAAGCTGAAATTTGGACTACAGCTTTCTTGCCAGAGCCAACATCACCTCACGGACACTGCGGCTCAAGCGGTCTTTCAGATAATTTTCAAAAGTGGTCCAAAATTCATGATCCGCCTGCTGGACGAGGTCAGTATATGCTATGCTGCTGTGAGGGGGCAGCGGCTCAGTGACTCGAGTGTGTCACGATAGGTTAAGTTATTTGAGGCGTGGGTAGGTTAGGGGACGGGAACGCGGACGGACCCTAACCTCTCCAGCAGTCCCCTTCGCTTGTATTTATGTTCTGAGCTCTGTTCATCGGACACGGTCGGGAAGCAACAGAGGTATTGTGGAGAAAGGTTTTGTGATTCTCAACAAAATTTTATATCAACAGGAATCGCCGGGAATCGATTTTCAACTCAAATTCTCGGCGAAACTATGACCAGCGGCGGGTGCCCTTGTGGTCACTTACTTTATTCGTGAATGTTAATGTCACGGTGCTCAAATAGGACCACAAACCTTCAAGGAGTCGAGAAAGGTCTGCTTCACAGTTCATTTTTAACGTGTACGGCACTAAAACACTGCGAAAGTGGTGTCCTGGTTTCCGGACGACGTCCCTCTTGCACCAGCTCGCGTCGGACTGGTAGATGAAATATTTTGATTCTCGGAAACGGATGCGTGTATGTTGGTTTCGTTACGGATCCAGGTAACTGTTAGGCGCGTTGGAACTGTCGCCAAAAATATGTAAAAAAAATTAGATTTTTGACCGTCTTTTTCAGAATCCGTCCCACTGTGAGCTGCCGGCAGGACAGGCGTGCGCCAGGCGTGGAATGGCGGAACAGTGGTTCGAGGGAAGCCTGCTACGCCACGATGCGGTCTGGCGTACGCCTACCTTGTCATAGGGTGTTCCACTACCAACGCACCGGAAAGGGCGCGTGAGATTCTGTGGTCCGCCCAAAGGTAACGGTAGGTGCTAGCACGCACGTTCATGTTTGGACAGAGGAGTTCGTATTGTCTTGCGACTCTCCCTTTGTTTGAATGGCAACAATATTTTGAAAACTAACTGCGTGCATCCTACATGGCGGACTTACTTCGGAGCACCTACGGCTTCGATTTGTTATACCGTCTACAGTTCTCGGCGTCATATTCTCTGGATCCGGTTTGAATACAGGGAAATGCCCTAATGAAAAAATTAACATTTTCGACCACTTGTGTGAATAATCTTAACAACCGTTTGAGGTGCGGTGGCTCGGAGGTGAGGTTGCGTCCAGCACGATGCAAGAAAGCTGCGGTCCTAATTTGAGCATTACACGACTAACCGTTCTCGAGAAATCGCACGCACACAGAGCATTCTGGGGCTCGTCAGGTTAACGACTGCGCTATCGCTTATGGACAGAGATGGGGAGCGAAATATTAATTTCGCACGTGACAGTCGCCTGCAGGTAGGTGTACGCCAGCAGTGGAGTATCGGAACAATGATTGGCGACGAGCGATGCCAGTTGCGTCGGATCGTCGGCGAGCGTACCTGAATATAAGAGCCTGCGCCTGCCTTCTAGCTAGTATTGGTTACATATTTCTCTGTTAATGTCTTCTCGTCGGTTCCGGTATGTACAGAGTTTCATGCCGCATACTCGATCGGCTCCGGAGAGCGGCCCTAACCTGCCGCAGCGGCGTGAGTACAGTGGGTGTAGAAAGTATTCGTACACTCGTTAATTTCACTAAAAATGCTATAAGTTTTGCGTTTCCGATGGGATTTTAAGGACAAAAATAATGAGGGGCTCTAGTTTGCGGTCTTGTCCATGTAATTCATGAAAAACATTCGATTGATAACGAAAAATAGACTTTTATAAATAAAAACAAACGAAAAACAAAAGTATTCGTACGGCCAAAAAGTATTCGTACATCAGTCAATTTTTACATAACAAAACAAAAAACAAAACAATACTTTTGGAGATCAGTACTTAGTCGGGTAGCCCTTGGCCTCGATGACAGCCCTGATGCGCCTGGGCATAGAGGCAACCAACTCAGCGCAGTAGGAGGGAGGAATTTTCTCCCATTCTTCAGATAGGGCTTTTTTCAAGTCATTCTTGTTTGAGATATGGCGTTTCCTGACTTCCACTTCCAGCTTGTGCCACAAATGTTCAATAGGGTTCAAATCAGTAGACTGAGGGGGGGTTTCCAAGCGTTTGGGGGCGTTGTAGAGTAGCCAGTGCTTGGTATTACGGGCAGTATGTTTAGGATCGTTGTCCTGTTGAAAAATAAAATCTTCTCCCAGACCCATTTTTTTAGCACTAGCTCGCAAGTTTTTTTTCAAGATGTCAATATACATCATGTGGTCCATGATGCCCTCTACAAAATGCAGGTTCCCCACCCCCTTCGAGCTCATACACCCCCAGACCATCACGGAACCGCCCCCGTGCTTTACTGTCGGGATCAAGTTTTTTGGTTCCAGCTCCGCGTTCGGCTGCCGCCACACCATGATGCTGCCGTCGGACCCAAAAACATTATACTTGCTCTCGTCAGTGAAAATAGTTTTGTCAAACACGCCCTGGTCAGTATTCTGGTGCTCCTGTGCGAACTTCAATCGCTTCTCCCGGTTGACCTTGCTGACCCAGAACTTCTTGCGTGCGCGGCGTCCATGGTAGTTGGCATCGCGCAACGTTTTGCGTACCGTCGCGACGCTGACAGTTGTCCCTCGCTCCGACAACTCTGCCGCAATCTTAGGAGCGCCAATCCTAGGATTTTTCTTGACTTCCCTTTCAATGAAGCGCTTGTCCGTGTCACTCAAAGCTGGCGGACGGCCGCTTCTTGGCTTGTTTTTGAGTGTTTTTGGTCTCGCCGAATCGGTCAATAATGGACTGGACAGTGGACGGGGGCCTACCGACATTAGCAGCAATTCGTCGCAGTGACCAGCACTCGTTGTGCAGCTTGATGATCAATTTTCTTTCGGCCTCACTCGTCTCCTTGCCTTTGCGACCCATGTTGACGCAGTGTTTGTGACTCGAGAGCTGTGATCGTCTAGCCGGCCGGCCGGCCCGCCGGCCAGCCTCACGGAGGGTTGCGTTCGAGCGAAAGCGGCATCCGAAGGTGCTGGCGACGAGCAGAAAACGCCGAAAACGCGCGCTGTACGAATACTTTCTATGTGTACGAATACTTTTCTCTTTCGTTCCCGACGTCTTTATGCGGCTCGCGTTCCGGTAATATCGTCCCATTCGTGCACAAATGTTGACGCAGGACTAAACCTACACACTCCAAGCTTTTCGCCGCTGAAATCCCATCGGAAACGCGAAAATGATAGCATTTTTAGTGAAATTGACGAGTGTACGAATACTTTCCACACCCACTGTAGATGCTGTGAAGTACCGGCTGCTCTCAGGAAGAATCCGTGAAGGAGTCGCTTCGGCAAACTGAGATTCTTCCGGTTAGGATGCAGAGGAGAGGCAGCAACGCCCAAATCTAGGTGCAAATGGAGATGCGAGACTAGACTTGCCGCCAATCGGCACCCGCCCATGCGCTGAATGCCACCGCGCACGCCCTTCGCGTTCGCGTTTTACGCGCAGCGAGCTCAGCGGTAGCGAAGCCCCTACCCAACTCGCTTTGAAAATTTCTGTGGGTGCGTTCCTGCGCGACTTAAGAACGGTGACAAGTAGGCTCCAATTTTGACAGCATAGTTCTCGTAACATTCTGGACTCTCGGTGTAGGACCAAGGGACCACCCTGCCGGTAACTTGAGCGGAGCGGGCAAAAAGTCGAAGGAACAACAAGACGTCAACCTCGTGGACATCACGACGTATACGCCGCCCATCTCTCATGAATAGACTTTTCAGCCTGAGTTCCTCTTTGAACGCGTTCGGGGAGGATCGCATGTGGGAAGTGCACGGTAGGCGAGTGCCAACCACGTCGTGCGCAATAGGCTCCGCCAACCGCATATTCCCTTCTCCACCCCCCTGGCGAACACCTACCTTGACCTGCCGGTGGCACACGACGTTGGGGACCTCGCGGGCCCAGTTAGTGCGACGCCCTGCGACTTTCACTGACTCCTGTAAGGCCTGCTCGACCTTTTCCTGTTACGGCTCAACTTGCCCCAGCCTAACGTTTCCCTGGGAGCAACACCCTTGTAAAGAAGCAATCGGTCCGCTTCCACGCAGGGTGAGAGGATCAGGACCCGCCACAGCCGTTCTTTTGCTCCTGCAGGTCTGTTAAGATGGCACTAGTCCTCTAACCCGACACCTACCTTAGCCAACCGGTGGATCTCGAATCTTAAACCTCTTGTAAAAGTTGCCCAAGTAACAGGCGATCTGGGTGTGACTGCTGACGTCACTGAATCTGGTAAGAAAATAAAAGAAAGAACACGAGCTGGCCCCCTGCTGTCGCGCAGCAGGTTTGTTTTGACGTCCCCGCACGCGCAGTGCGTCTTCGTTTGTTGTTCCCTTCATCGTCCTGCCGCTGCTGGTGACGTCAGCGGTCACAACGGAATTGTCTATTACTTGACCTGCGGTGCTTCCAAGGCGGGGCTGAGTACGCTGTGTTGCAAGCATGATGTCCAATAGGGCATTTCATTATATCCAAACCGGATCTTTAGAAGAACATGATGAACTGTATCCGGTATGACAAGTCGAGGCCGTAGATGTCCAATGCTCCAGTGTAGGTCCGTCAAGTTCGATATCCGTATTTAGTTTTCAAAACTGGTATGACCATCCAAATACATAGGGATAGAGTCGCGAGGCATTGCAAGTCCTTTGTCCAGACGTGAACGTGCGTGTTAGCACATGTCTTCGGGCGGTCCACGGCTCCTCATACGGCCTTTGTTTACAACAGAGTTGTCAGAGATATCCGACATGGCGCACGTTCCCTGTCTACGTTTGTCTGTACCTGCCTTACACT
>JAPTSV010000172.1:0-11638 GCA_026979955.1 Megalurothrips usitatus
AACTCGCCTTTAATTAAAAAAAAGGTACTCCCCCTCCTAGATAATGCCACAGCATTAAGGCAACTCTTGTGATGACATAAATTATGATTTTCTATGATTGGGCATATTTTGCTGACGAACCAATCATGATGCTGAATTGTTTTAAAAATCTTCCAAAAAGGTTTTAGTAATGAACTTGCTTATCTTTTTATTTGAAAGCTGCAGTAATTTTAATGCATGTAGTACAATTTGTACTAGTGTGATCCTGTACTTAAATGTATTACAATTTTGAAGCTATCCCTTGTTACACTTGAAATTTTAAAATTAGTATTATGTTTAAGGGAAAATTTGTAATATTTATGTGATGTTATGATTGAAATATACTTAATTCATAATAAAAATTAATACTCTATAATAAAAATTTTTTATATCCTTTTATTAATAGAGTTGTTATCTCTTTTATTTATTGTTTGAAAAATTTTTTTTAAATTGGCTTTTTTATTACGAATGTCAAAGAGCATATTTTAAAATTTTCAGTCATTATGGTAGTAAATATGTTATTTTTGTATTGTATTAAAGTGTCTAGAAAATATCCCATCCTAGGTTTTTATTTTCTATGCTGTTATGTTGCAGTTCGTTGATGTTTTTTTGGGAAATTTTTAACTTCTCTTGCCATTTTTTTTCCTTGTTAACACACGAGTTTATGTTTAAAACTATATTGTCTGCTTATTTGTACGCAAAAAGCACAAGTCTGTTCATGGTATTAGAGTAACAATTTTTTTCTTCTCATTTGCATTGCCGGGGTCCTAATTTTAATTCCCGTCACTTTTTTTTTGGCTCAGCAATGTCTTAAAAGTGGTTGTATAGTAGTCTTTTTTTTAAAAATTTTTTTATGACCCTTTTCATTAAAAATAGTATTGACATCATTTACTGAAATGATTTTGTTTGGCCCCATATCGATTATGTTATGCGAAATTGCCAAATTGATGTCTTCTTCCTCCTCATTTCTCAAGCGTTTTATTCCACTTCTCTATCCAAACCCTTTTAAAATGCTGACTCAAGCCTCTCAAACTAAGGAAATAACTCATTTTTATAAATAGGGCTCTTTGGTTCAATATTTTAGTAGAGAGTTAAACCTCATTTTCCAGTTTGGAAGGTCCTGTTTTTTAAATTTAAAGAGCCTTTTATTTTCTTTCTCTCTCCTTTTCGAACCTAATGTTTTTCCTATTTTTACGGGTACTCTATAAAAGTATTTATTGTTATATCTGAGGTAACGTAGCTTTGTATCCACAATGCCCACTCTTTGATTGAACCCCTTTCTTCTTTGTGAAATTGTCTTAGCCAAAGCTTCTTTGGGGTGTAATTGTATTAGTTTTTTTTCTCATTGATTTGTGAAATAAACAAAAAGGTCATTCTGGAATTTTTTGAACGTCTGGAAGGTCCCACCCTGGAAGTATCCCCCTCATTTCATATTTTGTGGCGAAGGGCGTATTCCGGGATCTTTCGGAGAATGCGTGTAAACCCTTAAATTACGGGCATTCGCCGGGGGAATACGAGTTACGTCGGGTGCGGGGAGGGGAGGAGCATTGGGGGGGGGGGGGGGGCATTTAAAAATTTGGGTTTGTACGGGTGCAATGTCATTTTATTTTTTGTGCAGCCCGGGACTGTAGTGGCTTCTGGAGTTACACAGGCGCCAAGCATAAACGGCAACCACATTTCTTTGGTTGGCTGAGTGCCCTTCACAGGGAAATTTGGCACAAATTTATGGAGACCACTCTTTTCTTAATTTTTTTCCCAACTCATTTCCATTTTTTCCCCAAACCGATTGAAAGGGACCGTCCACTTTTTACGGGAATTTTTTAAAGAATCAGGAATTTACAAAAAAATAGTAAAAAACCCAAATTTTATTGTACTGATGATAAGTGCACAAACAAATGTCTGCTAGGGGCCCGCCCCCTTTCCCCCCCCCCGCCCTTCCCCGTACAAGGTTGTGTCGGACGGAAACTTCTTGGCACTTTTTGATTAATTTTACTGATCTTTTAGCTGAGCTTGGGTTAGGGCCAAAAGTACGGATTGCGCGTTTTACTAGGGGGCGAATGTTTTTCCCAAACCACATATAAAAGGCCCCTGTCGGCCGCCGGGCCCCGCCAACGGCGCCAAAGTTCCCGGCCCGCGTCCGCCCGCCCGGCCACATTCTGCTCCGCACCGGCCATTGAGGAAGACGCGGCTCTCGCCGGTGCTCGCGGCCCCTCGCGGCGTCGGGCCGTCGGCGGCCTCCGTGCGCCTCGCGTTCTCGCGGACGAGTTCGACACCTGGACGACAACAAGTGGGGGCACATGGGCAGCGCCTGGAGGGGCGGCAACAACGAGTTCCTGTTACTACCGCAAAAACGACCAGGAGGAACAGGTCGGCCGTCGGGGAGGAAGGGCGTCGCGTGCTGTGCTCTCGACGTCGGTTCTCGAAACCCGCAATCGCTCTGTCGCCAGCTACGTCGGGATGGGATCTGTACCTGCTGCCCCATCGCTCCGCCGACGAGTACCGGTGAGGATTCCAGTACCACGGCAAGCTGTCGTACCCCGGCTTGCAACAAAGGAGCCCTGCGAGTCGTGAGTCGCGGGTCGGGTCGGGTCGGTGGGGTCGGACCGCTAGGAGGTGGGCTGGGTCGGTCCGGCGGCCGCGTGTGCTGCGGGTCGGCCTATCGGTCCACCTCGCGGGCGCCTTCGCCTCTGCTATGCGCTCTCGCGATCCGTCTCAGCCTCTCTCTCTCTGGTCCCCTGCACTGCAGCCGTGCGGCGAGGAGATCGTGCTGCCCGTCCAGTCGGCGCGCATCTCTCCTTCTCCACCCAGTTCAGCTTTCCGCTTACGGCCGCCTCGAGGTCCGGGAGCAGTTGCCGCGCGGCGACTGGCTGTGGCCAGGTTTTGGACCGCGTGTTGGCCGCCAGTCGGTGAGCCGACGGCAGAAACCGGGTCTTGTTCGCGGTCGCTATAGTAGTACAGTGGGCGGTCTTCTCGGCTCCGCAGCCATCTAGCGTTACCCGCTGACGTGATCTACGGCGGGCTGCCTCGCTGCGGCGAGAGCGTCCTGATGGTATGAGCCGCGGCAACCCCGACTCGTCGACGACAAGGGCGTCAACTGGGCCTTTCAAGGGCCGTTGTTGCCCCGCTGCACTTCGGCCCCGCCGTGGAACATTACGGCTACCCACGACCAACTACAGGAGTAAGGCGCGGTAGGTGCGCCGCGGGCGTTCGGGACGGGCCAGCAACGAAACTGAGCCTCTCCCTTTCCTCGGTGTGCTGCTAGGCTCTTCGACAATTGACGCTGGCGGACGACTTCCACGTTTACACGCTGGACCGGAGCGAGAAGGGGATTCCGATTCCTCGTCGCCGGACCCTCATCGGGGGAGCGGCCAGGCGCCGGGAGGGGGTGGCATCCTGGAAGCTCGGCGGCTTCCGCCGGCGGGGGGGGGGCGGCGCGCCCGTGGAGGAACATCTGGAAGGGCCCAAAGCCATGAGCGCCCTTCGTCCAGGAGGTCGGTTTGTCGCGTCACCTGAATAAAGTAAAAATGTCGGATGGAGCTCAACTCAATTCTCTTGCAGTTCATACATATCATGAACGTGGCGGTGGGGGGATCGTTCTTCGGCGACTCAAGAACTCGCCGCACCCACGGCCGTACGGATCCTTTGTGCTCCGGCCACCCGCCATGCGACAAGTTCTGGGAGGAAGAGAGGACTGGTGGAAGGGACACTGGCCAGGGCGATTGCGTAGCTGCGGCTACAGGTCGACTACGGGCGCGTTCTTCCAAGCGTTAGGTGCCATCCGCCATTCCAACAGGAACCTTAAATAAAAAAAACAAGAAGAAAATAACCCACTTAGTGGGATTGCAATAGTCTCGGTCTTACCCTTACGTAATACAAAAAGTATGAATCGTGGGTTAAGACGGAACGAGTATTGTTCCCGGTGAGGGTGGTGCGATATGTTTGCCCCCCCCCCTACACTTTCATAGGCATGATGTATCCTAACACAGATGAAGTGTATGTGGTCATCAATCAATACGGGCTCCCCCCTTCTGTCATTTTCACATTGCGAACGCGATATATAACCGAGTGCTCTAGTACATCGCGTAAAATCTTTTAAGTTTTTAAAAAAACCGACACCGAGTAATTCTTTGTTCATAACTTAGTATTTGAACCATCACTTTGTAATTAGGATGCAGCTCTTGTTTCCATTGTGGTATTTTCGCATCCGCCGGCATTCGCGCCTTGACAACGTACATAGAATCGTATCCTTTTGTGCGGACTCCGATCCGCGAGATGGCGGCTCGATGTACTTGATAGATGCGCTTTTTACAGTTGGGACTTGGCATTTTCTTATCTATGAGATTAATTTCACACACTGAGTGTCTGTGATATAATGATGAAATTTAAATTATTTTGTGAATCGCACAAAACATAGCCAAACAGTTGTTCGGCAAAATCATCATTCGCGCGACCTCCATAAACTGTTTAATATTTCTAAACCGGATTTTTTCTATAAAATCTTGTAATCAACAGGAAAATACATTTATATTTATTTGAGACCAGGGGGAGCCCTATGAATTGTACCACTCAACTCCTGGCGTTAGTATCGGGTCTTAAATGTAAGTGTACATACATTCATCCACCCTACCGGGTACAATACTTCGTTCGTCTTACCCCCATCTTTGCTTATTGTATCAATGCAAGTGGTTTAAAGAACTCGAGTAAAAAGGTTCCCAATGCACAAGATACTGTATGAGTCGGGGCCACCCTTCTGGTGCACCTGTTGTGCCACCGCAGGGCTGCGTGGTGGGACCCAGGGCGCAATAGAGCTTCCGAATAAATAGTGGACAGGGCGTTGGTGGGGTAGCATCTGTGATGTGCGAGGGAGTAGGAGTAAACACGCAAATCTATACTAAGATCTTAGGTGATTTTATTTTGCAGAGTTTACAAACTGATTCGGATGTGTTCATTATAGCAATGACAGGGAAATGAAAAAATAGTACAATGTAGGTGCACAGACAAAACACACATGCCAGTTTGACTAAAGTTACCTGCACTGACATCTTCACTCTCTTCATTATTAAATCTATTGACCATAGGAAAAAAGTTCAAAACGGTATTTTCGAATTTAAAAGTCAGATGCATACGATCATGAAGTTCTAACAAAAACCAGTACCATATATCAACTTTAACGAGAAAGGAACAACGCGTGCTCTGGGTACTTGCGACCCACTAATTGTTAATACCAAAACAAGTACGAAAGACAAAAAGTTCAGAATGGGGGTAGTGGTGCAACATAACACTGTGACATTTGTTAAAATTATAAACTAATTGAAAACTGAAAGCTGACACGTGTGATTTTTGCTGGGGGTCAGTTGTAGTGACTGAACCAATATCATAAAATACTTAGCCAAAAATTTAAAGAAAAACACAGAAACAATTGTCTTCGAGAAACCAACGAATTGTGCAATATTAAATGTAAAATATCACAGAAGTGATCATGATTCTTCCCTTTTTACATTGTTCATTTGAAGCACAAAGTACACAAACAAACAACCTTTTCCCTTTGTAACAATTGAGGTATTCATAATAAATTGACATGCCCTCCCTAATTTATTTGAATTCATGAAATACTTTTGGCACGCTGTGGAAAAAGTGCGTTTGTTAGTCAAAATTTAACTTGATCTCAAACACTATAAATATAATATTAAGTGCAATACATCTGCACTTCATCTCACTTTGCAACCTGCATGAACCTGCAACGGGAATTTTCCACAGGATTATGGTGATGTTTTTGAGTTAATGAAAATTTCACTACTTTCAAATGTTTGTGTACAAGCATTGGTCATACCCTTGTGAAGTTTGTCTTTTGTAGTGCTTCGTTATAGTATCTGTTATAAGTTTTTGCTTGGCTCCTGTGGGATCTTTGCATTCGCTGATGCCCAATATGCGCTACTAAGGTAGGAATGTCCTTTTCAGTATGTTTCCTTCCGCATGGATGTAATTTGTAGGAGTAGACACAGTTCACAGCCACCGGTTTGTGGAGGAGGGTGGGCATCTGCTGGAGTGCTCTACTCACTACAGGGAATGTTATTTGCAGGCTGTGATGTTTTGTTGTGTTGATGGTAAATTAAGAGGGATGGCAGGGGGGATGGCTGGAGTGATGATTGGTGTATAGCAGGGTGCAATTTGCACTGGATGAGACATCCATTAGTGGTTATTTGTCCAATTGGCAATAAGCAACAGTCACTGGGCGGAATGCAGACAAAAAAAAAATGGTTAGTGAATAAAAATTATAAACCAAAATGGAAAAAGTTGTGGACAGAGAGGTTGCAAGACAATATGTTACCTTGACAGTTGTCAATGATGAGCGGTTCATTAATCAAAGACTTGTGAAGGGAAGAGACAATGGAATCACGTAACGTTAGTTCAATGAACAAAACAAACAGAGCGTGGCCGTCCTTTGGCATCCACTCCCATTTTCTCACCATCCAGCGTTGTATGGGCTAGCATTCGAGACTTCAATGATTTGGTTAATGTCTGATATATGCTTAAGAGGAATTTAATCCACGGTAGAAGGAGGGCTGAAAAGAGTAGAACAGAATACATAATGAATACATTAAAATCTGCCTTAACAAAATAAAGCAACAATGCAGACGTTTTTTTACCATTGGTGGATAGGGACAAGTTTCCTCCCAGCCATCAAGACAATCCTCCTTGGCTTGTTGCATTGATAGCAATTCATCCTATACTTGATATTCATGGGTATGGCCTGCAGGCAAAAAGAAGAAAATTACTTTTTTTTTTTTTTTTTTTTTTTTTTTTTTTTTCTTTTTTTTTAATAAATTTTTTTTTTTTTTTTACCACTAATGGGGGGGGAGGGGGGGGGGGGGACAACAATGAAAACAAACAAACTCAAGTCTCTTACTTCATTATGCATTCCCAGTCCCTTGAAATGGATTGCTACTAATTCCATAGCTGCATGGTTGTTCGGTTCTTAAAATTTAAAACACTCTGCAAAAGCCAAAGGTGTTATTTATATTTTTTAAAACGTACATTAGTAAGCAAAAATGCATCTTATTGGGATCTCCAATCTTACCCTCGCTAATACCATCCACCGAGTAGCCTCATCAACAAGAGGTTAAAAGGTGATAAATGCAAGACCACGTGATGACCTTAAAGAAGTAATACGTAATAACGAGTAACAAAAAACATTATGGATTAACAAGACATATATTTTTAAATGGAAAAGGCATACCAGTCTCAGCATCAGTGGACCACACGGACTCTTGGGCCAAAGGCCACAGGCACTGATGTCTTTGCGTATATCCATTTCTGAGATGTCCCTCGCGAGCCCCGCGCACAAATATCACTCTTTGGCAGCTGATGACTTTTTAGTGATGGAGGATGGTCGCTGGACGCCCGCGTCCCTCGGAGTTGCTGTTAGATCGGAATGTTAATAAAAGGGAAAAAGTTAATCCAATGCACTCTAATTGTACAACAAGGCTGGAGTGGTTCCTCGTTATCTTTGTGGATTGCAGGTGTGTAGATAAGTTGCCTATGGATGGGGGATGCGTTGCCACCAGTTGCTTAGTCTCGCATATAGCACTATCTTTTCCACTGGAGTTCTTTTACGCTTGAAGGTACATAACCCACTTCAAGTCTCACGACAATGCATCAGAAACTGTGGGTGGTAACACAGGATGAGGATTTAACTACACAGCTAGCATCCCTCTCTTCAGTAGGAACAAAGTTCCCAATAACTTGAGGTCATTACTTTCTCAACTTGTACACTTGCACCACCTTACAGCAGATATGCTGAGAAGTTGGTCTGCAAGGGCATTTGCAACAAGAATATTTAGCATGACGTTGGTAGCGCCTGACCAACTTTTTATACAAGTCAGAGGGAAATGCACTATCTTTTTTAGTCCCTTACAAGTGCATGATCATAGGTAATGAATGAGATTACTTTTCACTGAACACAGAATAGCGTAACTTACAGGTCAGGACCGAGAGGTTTGTTGCCACTGAGATTCTCCAAGAGAGGGGAGATTTCTCTCCAAAAGTTTGTCTGGTCCGGTTGCCCATTTGAAGGTGGATGATGGGTGACTTCGGCAACGCTCTGGGAGAGGTGTGTGGAGCTGACTTGTGACTCTCAATGTGACTCAGAGCTTCTCTCTTACTGGACTCCCCCATCGTGACTGTGTCGTTCTCATCCTCAGAGGGCTTGAATGGCTTGCTGATGCTATGGTTTTGCCACGACGGCGGGTTGATCTTCGTGATGATAACTCCCCGAATAGAAGCGTTGTGCTGCATGCCCTACGTGCCCTGCTGCCCTTGATGCCCCCTGGTGTGCTTGGAATCCTTGGAATCCCTGGCCTTCGGGTCGGAAAGGCACTGGAACATTCCTCGGTGGACGGCTAGCTTGATTCCTGAGCTGGTTATCATGAGGACCAGGACTTTCTCTTTCTCGCTGCCTTCTTACTTCATCAAGGAAAGGCTGCCCCACAACAGGCTGAAATGGATCTTCTCTCTACCCCCCCCCCCGACAAATCTCTATGTTTTCCCATTCCTTGGAATCTTGCTGCGTTTGTGCCCTCTCCCTTGAACAAATTACCATCCCTTTCCCTGCTTCCCTACATAATCTTGACCTACGTCTCGCCCCTGTTTGGATAAATATCTTCCCTTCTGTTGGAACTTCTATGGTTCTCAGTCTGTGCAATGTTTCTCCTTAAATTCTTCAATCAAACATTTTGTGGAGTCTTCTTGACCATCTTCTTGACGCAACTCTGGTGGCACAGACGTTCAGGAGTTCGTGGTTCTTCCCCATCCCCTAATCTTTACCTGCATCTCCTCTTATGTTCCCTCTTCCGGCTCCTGTCAGCTTGTAATGTCCGCTCAAATCCCCTGTCTGGAACTCGAAATATTACGAGCATCTGAATCTCGCAATTTACCTGGCAGCATTTACTGATTTTTTCCCCTTCATTGTAGTCCCTTATGCGATTCGGATTTGTGCCTTGTCCTTAACGTGCAGGTTCCTTTGGCCTTGACGATGGTTTCTCTTTGAGGTCTTGATGCGGCTCTTGAGGTTTCTCCCGTCTGCTGAGCTCTCTGGGACGTCCAGTTGGGGCACCCATTGGTCCCGCCCTACCTCCTGAACCTCTTCTCTGAGAGGACTTACTTTTTCCCTTGAACCCAGGAGGGTACGGGGGCTGCTCCCAACCAGGCTTCGGAAAGCTTTCCTGTCATTGGTGTTCTTGGTCCAATCAACCTTGTCTTCTTCCCCGCTCCTCACAGGACTAACACCCTTCCAGTCTATCTT
This sequence comes from Megalurothrips usitatus, assembly GCA_026979955.1. Lineage (NCBI taxonomy): Eukaryota > Metazoa > Arthropoda > Insecta > Thysanoptera > Thripidae > Megalurothrips > Megalurothrips usitatus. The sequence goes on from JAPTSV010000172.1 coordinate 9,320, forward strand.
AGACTTCTGTCTCGGCTAATTATTCCCATGGTCCCATGGCCATATCCGTCTTCTCTCTCTATCTGCGGCTTCTCTTCCTTGCTCTGTCGAAACTCCTTGCTTCTTTCACGGTCAAAACCCTCTATCCCCTCTTTGGTCAATTCCCTGTTCCTCTCCCCACGAACAGCCCTGTTCCTGACCTGATCAAAGGTCTAATTCCTTCCTGCTTACCTTCCCGATGTTGAGTCCAATTTCTCTTGCACAGGACTTCGATTTCTTTCCCTTTCCCTCCTCGCTCTTGAACAATGTTCCTATTCTTCTTCTTGGTTTCATCATCCTCTATCTCTTATTCGATCTGGGCTCCTCTCTTCCTTTCGTCTACAATTATCCTCGATTTTCATGGGCCAAACAACTCTCAGAACTGGATGATTTCTTTCACATTCTTCTCCTATCCGGTTCAATGGGGCCTTCTCAATGGCTTCTGTCATCATCCATGACGGGCATGCATTCAGTCCTGAGAGTACGAACCTCCTTCCACTGGCCCCTCTATTCTCTGGCCGGCCTCCGCAGGGAAGCCCCTGGCCGCGCTCCCAGCTCCCGTTCTGCGCTCCCGGTCGCGTGCTATGTCCCAGCTCGACTCCGGGGCCGGGCCCGCGCTCGAAAGCTCCGGTCTCTCCTGCTTCCTCAGTCGACGGGCTCCTTCGCCCCGTCCCTGCTGCGGTTCCTCCCCCCAAAAAAAACCAGAGTCCGGCCCACTTCCGGACCGCGTTTTCTGGGAGGAGCGGCCTCGGATTTTAAGCGGCGTCTCCCGGCTTGCCCCGGGCGCCAGGGGTCATCGGGGAATGCCTCCCTTATGCCCCTTTCAGGCCACTCCATCGCGGATTGAAAGGATCTTTCACGAGACCTATCCCGGGATTGGCGCCACTCATTTTGAACCACTCCTCACCGACCGGAGGGCCAACGTCCACGGTCCTGGACATCTGGCCAACGGTCGTCAATACAAGTCCAAGTTGTCTCTGTCACCTGCATAGGCTCATAGTCCCGTTCTCTGCTATGCGGATGACGTTCACAAAATACTCATTGTGTATCTGAAGATTAATGTCCTCAACCTTACGGTCTTCCCCTATATCATCTTCAGTGAATTACACCATTAAACTCCATATCTGGTGGCTCTATTATTCTCTCAGGGCTGCCAATCCAGAACTCTTGATTCAATAATTTCTCGCAGATCTCCCAATTTCTTCTTTTCCTCATCAAACTTCTCACCGGAAGATCACTTTCAGTATTATCAGCGTGTGGCGCTTTCTTCTATTCAAAAACCTTCCCGCAGGTCTAACACATCATCTGGGCAGATGGCTTCATTGAACTGTTTTGATTCCATCTATCCTAACCGACACTAATGGTGCCCTCGTCGAACCCTACCCCTCACAAACCGTTGGTGGAATATTTGTGCCTCGTTCCCAGTTCAATGTCTATAAGTTCATCTGGCATCAGCAATCCTCTTGTCATCTGATTTTTTAACCTTTCAAATTTTTAATTGCAACCCTGAATGCATTTCAAGGTTTTCCATCCTCCTCAACAGCTGGGTCTTCTTCCAGTTTTCGATTGTGTCAAAGTTTGGAGTTAAAAGCCTCCCAGTACGATTTGTGCTGATCCCATTTGGTGGTGTGAAGCGATTTTGTCCTCTGAAGTTATTTTTCCCTCTCACATTTAGGATTCTGATTTTTTCCATGCAATTTTTGGTACTTTGCACCTCTGTCAATTTCATCAATATCTTCCCACTCAGTTCCTGCCTTCATCATATTCTTCTATCATTCAGTTCAGCAAAATTCAGATATGATTTGTTCTCGATGAGATGGGTCACTCCTGTAATACAAAAGAACAATGAAAGATAAACTCATTATGTATATATTACACTACGTTCAAAAGTAAATCACATAATTTTAGGGGGAGCTTACCTCTTCTCACCTTCCTTGCGAGATGCTGTTCCTGGGAACCTGATCGGGTCTTCTTCTACCTTACCAGCTTGAAAATCAGAATACAATGACGCTTGAGCACAAAGTATCTTGAACCCATGTTGTGGCCTGTGAATTGTAGTGCAAAAAAATGGGGCCATGGAATCGAATACCAGCCAATTCATTACTTTGGTGAGGAACTAAATCTACATCTCTACCACATCACACAAAATATGGGCTGAGAAAGAAAAACCTATGGAAAATTAGAGCTCCTATTTGAGAATTACATGTTGAGAGTGGACAGGAAGAAGACTTGCTAAATGTTGTTCGTCTGGTTGAAGTTAGCGAGGCCTGATAGGAATACACAGAAGGGTCACTACCATAC
>JAPTSV010000173.1:0-11634 GCA_026979955.1 Megalurothrips usitatus
CAGGCATCCACTAACCTGTCCGAGCGTCACCCCCTCGAGTCACTAATCTGCCCCTCCCTGTCAGGCGCATGGCGCAGGCGCATACTGACCTCACCCTACCGGCGGGTTTTAAATTCTGAACCACTTGTGATAACTATCTTGGTCGTACCTCCGCTTGGAACCTGGCAGCCGAATAACGTATTTTGCATAGTCCCTCCGCTTTCTATGCCGCTTAACCCGCCCTTACCTACCCTTCCACTCCTAAATCTAGTTTACCCAAGGCTCCAATGACGTAACCTAGCGTAACCCACCCGGCTCATATCTGCCTCGTCAAACTGACGGCATCTTAATTTTACACCATTTGTAAAAATCAAATAGCAACACTTCCGGAGAAGAGTGTAGCAGCGGGCTTCAGCAACGAACCGACCGAAAAATTTGCGGACGGAATCTCGCCGATGGTGTGTCACGACCATTTGGTAGGGTGAGGCCACTGCAAGGCTACTACGAGGCCAATGCGAGGCTACAGCTCCGCACAGCCCGAGACACCTCTGCCTTCGGCGCGGTGACAATGTGTTGTGTGGCAGTAAGGTCCGTAAATTTCTCAGTAGGCTCGTTGCTCCCGCGGCGGAGATGATCTCTGCTGCGCTACCCCTCATAATACCGCGATATGGACCCGGTAGTGTTCTTCTCGGTTCTTCTTGTCATCTCTTCCGGTTCAGACTACACCGGAATACCCTATTGTCTCAGAAACCGCTTGAGCTGCGGTGCCCCTGAGGGGAGGTTGACTCTAGTGTGAGGCGACAAAGATGTGGTCCAAATTTGAGCTTTCTACGTTCAACCGCTCTCGAGAAATCGCGCGGACGAAAAGACAGATTAAACAATTTTGGTCTAGTCGGGTGAGGGCTTCGCTATCACTCGGCCACTCATTTCGCAGGTAGTTTAAAATTTAATTATTCACTGGGCAGGTGGGGGTAGGTATACGCCAGGCCTGGAGGGGCAGACCAGTGAATCGAATGGGTTACATTCGGCTAGGCGCTGGTGGGTTAGGACTGTCGTTCGGATTTCAAAGCGGAAGGATACTGAAAGACACGTTCGGACGCCAGAACACGCCCGTAGACAAAACCGTGTGCAAGAAGCGATGCCCGCAGGGTGTCGTTTTGACCTGATAAGCCCGTCGGGTCTGAATCGGGCTGCGTCAGGTGACCGCTGCCCGCAGGCCAAGGTAAGCGTGCGCCATGCGTAGGGTGATTCGCGAATAGCGAAGCCTGTTACGCCGCGACGCGGTCTGGCGTACGTATACCTAGTTCGATAAATTGATCGAGCTCGTCCTCCCCCGAGAATGGCACACTGTGTAAAGAGTTCAAAGAGTGTTGGGAAAGCTTGAATAAGGCTGCATTCGCGCCAGGGACGCAGGACCCTCTGAGCAAGGAAATGTTGACCGTACAAAGAGGTCAAATTTTTGATATTATATTTTATTTTATATTATGCAAGATTTATGGGCAGAATAATATCTTCGATTACACAAGGGAGTGCCACCAAGTGTAAATTAGCAATTTGGCTGAAACTTTGGAATTTGATAGCACTAGTATAGGGATGAATAAACCTCATAAAATTTTTAGCTGAATTTGTTTTCTTCATAGTTTTTATGGGGTTTAAAATCTTATAAAATTCGAAAAAATCGATTTTGACGAAAAAGTTCCCAAATGTCATGAAACGTCGAGAAATGCAAAAATTTGTGAGTTTTGGGACGTTTATTTTTTTGCCCTGGTCAAAATGGACCTACAAAGTTCAAAAAATTTCAAAAATTCGATTTTGACGAAAAAGTTCCTAAATGTCATGAACCGTCGAGAATTGATAAAATTTGTGAGTTTTGGGACATAGCTTTTTTGCCCTGTTCAAAATAGATCCAGAAAGTTCCAAAAGATTTCAAAAATTCGATTTCGACAAAAAAAGTCCCTGACTTCAAATAAACGCCGAGAAATGATAAAATTTGTGAGTTTTTGGGAAATGTTTTTTTTCTGAAGCAATAGGGCTGTCGACAGGAAATGAACTCATAGAGCAAGTAAAGGAATCGTACAATATTTTTATTAAGTTTTATTGTGGCTGTACTTATTAGATGATGAACGAAGGATATACTGTTTACAAATCAAAGGCATAACAACCACTGAAAAAAAAGTTGTCGGTACAAATTGTCTTTCATCCAAAATTTAATTATCAAGAAATGTTCGGTTTATAAAGACAATTTGAGTGCTTGAGAAATTGCAAGGGGCGTCTTTCGGGCAATGTTTTGTAACGTACGTTTTGGTTGGCAACGAACGAGATAAGAGCATAGGTTACTGCAAGTTCAGCCATCGGCCCTGTTCTCTACGTAAGCGACATGATTTGTGGTTTAACGAAGGATGGAATTAAATATTTCGTTTAAAAGAGCCCTTCGGATCCCAATTTCTTAAACAGTTCTCGCATTAAAGCAACTGAAATTTATTCTGTGTCACTGTCACTGCAAAACAGATCAGAATATATGACATATAAATCCTGTTGGTTACTTTAATCTAAAGCAAACACTCGTGCCGTACAACGATCAGTGATTGACAACATTTAATAGAGAACGAATCACACCTTTAAAAACTTAATGAAGGAATCCAAATAAGAACGAAACAAAACAATTTTCTCGGCTGTCTAACAACGGCCAGGCAAGTTCATACATAACACATAACAGTATACATACTATTTATCACCTTGACTACCGCATCACTTTTGAACTTGTCATAACAGAAATTTGAATTTTGAAAAAGCAATAAAAACAAAACATTGCATCAGTGCGGATCACTGAAGAATCATCTTTTAGGGCCAAATGACCCACTATAACGTATAGCTATATCAAAACAAAGTTTGTTCAAAAAACAAAAGCTCTATATGTAACGAGGAAATATCACAAACATTAAATGGAAATCTCATACAAACTCAAATTATAAAAACAAAAAACTTCGTTTTCGACGAGTTGCTTAATACTTCAAGAACGAAAAATAAATGAATTTAAGCAACAAAGAAAACCAAAATGTGATTTAATGTCAACACTACATAAGTATGAACTATTCGTTATCTATAACTGCGAAAACCTTTAAGTTCGACCGTTACAAATATCACTACAAGTCACAGCGTAATAAGACTTCCGCGGTGACTAGAATTAAACTTCTATTGATAGATTAAAAGCTTTGTAGCTTCTACAAATTTACTCAACAAAATTATGGCATAAATGGTACCCTATGAAGAAACATGGAAAGCATAGCTCCTTTGTGCACCAACTGCATTTTATGAACTTCATGTCACCGCATTCAAAGCAAACATCACAATCATGTAACCCAAAGCAGTACTGGTTCGGATGTGGAAACCTCTCTGGTCGGGCTAGTACGTAGCCACTCTGCAACAGACCGAAACAGTGTCATAAAACCATAACGCGACACAAAACAAAAACGTAGTTATCGCACGTTTATCTGTGTTTTTTTAAAGCTTGCAATTGTGTAACCTCAACCGTTATGTGCACAGTACGAACCTTGTACCAGCTGTACATGAAGAGTGCTTCATATCTCGGAGAGCACAGTTGATTGTATATCAGTGACTGAAGTTTCAGAACGTTGTCTCTTTGAGCGAGCTCGACATTCACGTTGTGGAGAAGCACATAATCACTGACGTGCTTCGTTAGATTTTTATAGATCCTAAAACCGTATACGTCCCAAGGCTGTATCATGCTAGTCGTGCCTTCTGGAATGTGCTGCACAATAACCTTCTTGTTTGCTGGCACACACTTTTGGATATTGTCATCACTGAAAGCTGACCACGCATCTAGAAGAAGGACAGTCGTCTCATCCGAACTAGGCAGCACGACGTCCTAAAAAGAAACAACTATTAATTTCAGTAAAGCCTACTTTCGGGTAAGTACGCATTGAGTTAACTATCTTTATTACGTTTAGCCATTGTGAAATATGCTCCTTGCCCATTTTTCCAGATTTCGAAGCTGCAACAACAACGTTTGGAGGCCTAAACATTGTCCCACTTACCTGAGGGCCAAACTTCCCTGTTTAAAGAGGAAAATTGTAAAGGTATGTTGATTCGGCATTTTCAATTTTAATTCTGGTGCATTTAATATAATTACCGTCTTTCTCTTGCAGGATTACAAACAACGGTTCCACGAGCTTTCCAGATGCAGACATCGTCGGGAGTATAGTGTAACTGTGTGACATCGCGTTCTTTCTCTGACAGACAATTTCTACTTTCTTAACACCTCTGAATTCATTGGAGCGACCAGCGTGCATTTCAAATGCGTACCCGCCGTGGTCGGAATTCTTAACATTTTGAAGGCCGTATATGGGAATCAGTTGCTGGGTTTCAAGAACAAAATCCAATGCCCGATCTCTTATTGCTTCGTTGTCTTTTAGATCCTTTTTTGATATAAATTTTGTTATTTTTCTTGAAACAATTCCGTGTTTCCGCTTAAAAACTGAACACCACGATCTTGAGGCCTGAAATCTGAAACAATTTTCCTGCCTTGACTTTTGCAGGGCCCAGCGTCTTAAATCCATGTCATGAACCTGCAGGTGTCGACTCTTCGCATCGATGAACTGCTCCAACGTGAATTGATTTATTTGACGAAGTTTTGACTGATACGAGCCCCCGGCCAATATTTGTTTTTCCCATCGATAGAGAACGCTTTCCTACATTACAGAAATATGTTACATTAATGCTGTGAGCTTCAAGTCCACAGATGGTAAAAGTGGGAATTTTTGAATTCAGAGTGATTGTACAATTATTAGGTAACTTGTAAAACGAGAGATAAAGATTCCTACCTGTTTAACGAATTTGTATCTTGATTGAACAGATTTAAATGTCCTATTTTTTCTTCGTTTAGTTTTTCTTCCCCTTATAACTGCACCGCAACGATTCAGATCAGGCGGGTTGTTTTCGTCAGCAGTATCGCCGTTTCTCCAATCTCCTTTCCTCCAGTACTTCACCGCTACCTCCTTTTGTCCGATATCACATTATACCCATAGTCTGCATCAGTATTTTCATCGAGAACACACTCGTCTTCGGGATCATCGATGGCTAGACAATCTACACCTATTCCGTACCCTTCCATTACCAAATCATGTACCTTCTCTATGGCAGTGGCACCATGCTCTACTGCCTGCATGATTACCTCTAGAAAACAGGAAAATTATTTAAAGTGTACACCAAAGGTTGAACAAAATGTGTAATAAAGGCGGAAAATACCTCCCGTCTACCACGACGGATATTTGGCATCATAACAGCAAAGTATGTTATGAAACACATCAAAATGACGGAACCACTTTATTTTTATAGTAATAAGTCATGCGTAACATGAAAACCGGCAGAACCATGCGATTTTAACGACGGTGAACATGCAGCATGCAACGCTGAGAAACGAAGAATTATTCACGAAGCTCTGACGAGACGCCGGAGTGTTGCGATTTCGCTCCGTTCCGTTTTTTGATCGACCAATAACTAGAACATGCTATACTACCAACAATTCGCAGTAAACACCGAGAAGAACACAACTGTAAACAGAGATCAAATTACTACACGATGAGAGTTGCATAAAAACTGTAACGACATAAAGGTCACGGGCCTATTTACATCACCCACGAGCTACGTGTTTTGCCTTGTTCAGAATGATTGAACTACACACTTCAACGTTGCTCTCGAATTAAAGAGTGAATCTTCAAGAATTATCAATCTACAATACGCCATTGTACTCGAGTTAATTGTATCTACAATCGATTGATGCTTCGACTGTGCTCCTTTTAGATATAAGGTGCCTTCACTGCGATATGACGAGTATTACCTTTCAATGAGACTGCAAGGTCCTCTTCCTGACTGGTAAGCTTTGAAGGTTCATAACTAGAAAATTCAGCAAGCAAAAAATTCACTATGTTTAATGGATTCATAGCGATAAACGGTGAAGCGCATAAACAGCGAAAAGATACCTTGCACAGCAACTGAAAATAAAGCGTACATATAAAGCAAACATAAAATTGCATTGTAATAGGCAAATGTTTTGATTATTGTGATTATATACTAGTTGGAAACTTTTCCCAATACCCCGCCTTCGGCGTGAACGCAAGTTTAAGTCCGCCACGACGAGAGCGTATGCTGAAATTAGCTGTTTTTACTACATGATAGCCTTTAGAGGGTAATTTTTGAAAAAGAGTCTGATTGCTCAATAGTTTGTGGACTAAAAATACAATTAACGTAAGCTCAGAGGAAAAAAAGCTTCGCTGATTTCCTTTCATGTTCATCTCCCTGCAGATTTCCCTGTTGGTAAAGTTGTGACTGATTTATCTTGAATTTGCAGCTGGCCATGTAAACAAAACGAAAGTCCGTCATTAGTTACGATGTCACAAGACCAGATGTAAGGGAAAATCGCATATAAAAATTAGATACTTCCATTTTGAAGTCATGATGCCGCGCACACATAAATGAGGAAATCGTAATCATCACTGTGATTTTTCTGTAGTAATAATTTAATTGTATCATTAACACTGGCGTTACAATTTTTCCTCGAACAATGAACATTCCATCATCATTCACATTATTTCGACCGAAGCAGAAACTTAAGGCAGACAATATCTTCTACTGTCCCTTTAAAAATGGAATTTGTGCTTGGGTGGTCTGCATCCTACGAACTACTAACCCTAAAATAAATGTTGTAGAGCCTCGGCGGAACATGTCACCTCAAACACTATCATCCTGTTCAGGAGCAGGGATGAAGAAATGTTATTTTTGTAAACTAAAATTAAGCAAAAACTATGCAAATTTTGAACATTTGTTGTGGTTTCTCGCCGATTCATAACATTTAAATACATTCTCGGGCATTTTTTTTTTCGAAATGCGATTGTTTATCGAACAATTGTGAACAATTAGTTTCTGGGTGAAAGTCCTTTTGTGCCGACAACTTATTCTGGTGTTTCTTATGCCTTTGATTTGGAAACAGTATATCCTAATCTCGCTATACTAAATAGAAACGTAAAAATAGAACGTAAGAAAGATATTGTACTTTCCTTTACTTGCCCTGTAAGTTAATTACCTGTCGACGACCCTTCGGTTTTGTTTCGAAACCGGTGGTCGGTTAATTCAGGTCCTTATAGTACCGGTCGGGTTTATTTTGTGGTCGTTTTAACTGATTCACGACGTTTTGTGTCGCTGAATTTTTGAGCGATCATTTATCATTTCTGGTGCATTTTCATTTATTCGAAACGTTTGAAGTTCTACAGTGTTGTATACGCCCAAACACAACTATCTTGCTTCACAGAAAAATAGTCGAAAACTCACAAATTTTATCAATTCTCGACGATTCATGACATTTAGGAACTTTTTCGTCAAAATCGAATTTTTGAAATTTTTTGAACTTTGTAGGTCCATTTTGACCAGGGCAAAAAAAAAATAAACGTCCCAAAACTCACAAATTTTTGCATTTCTCGACGTTTCATGACATTTGGGGACTTTTTCGTCAAAATCGATTTTTTCAAATTTTATAAGATTTTAAACCCCATAAAAACTATGAAGAAAACAAATTCAGCTAAAAATTTTATGAGGTTTATTCATCCCTATACTAGTGCTATGAAATTCCAAAGTTTCAGCCAAATTGCTAATTTACACTTGGTGGCACTCCCTTGTCAGTTCGTTCGCCACACGGGTCGACAGCGGCATGCAGAAGCACGGGCAAGCGTGCAACAAGCCTCCGAGGCCTCCGGTGGGGATGTACTGGTCCAAGCCTATGTCCGGCGGGTCTGCCTACCTTCCAGGGCCAGGGTCACGAAAATTGCAAATACTGGGCCCCCATGGGTCCCCGTCGATACCGACCGATGTCCGGCGGGTTTGCAGATCTTCCAGGGGCAGAATAACAAATATCGCGCATACAGGCCCTCCCCCCCCATGGGTCCCTGCCAATGCCGACTGATGTCCGGCGGGTTTGCCTACCTTCCAGGGGCAGAATCACAAATATCGCGCATACAGGGCCCCCATGGCGCCCCATGGGTCCCCGTTGATGCGGACCGGTGTCCGGCGGGGTTGCCTACCTTCCAAGGGCAGTATCACAAGAACCGCGCATACCGGGCCCCCATGGCTCCCCACAGGTCCCCGTCTATGCGGACCGATGTCCGGAAGGTTTGCCTACCTTCGAGGGGAAGTTTGAGTTCCGACACTGTCCACCTCAACATTTCTCAACAATCTTGCCAAATGAAATTTCGACTTTTCTCACCGTTTTCTGTTAGTTCGGTGGTCTGACTACGTGCAGTGCGAGAACTAGGAGTGTCAACCTCCGCGAACATTTATGTCACCTACCCCTGAAATCGCAGAAGTACGCGAATTACGAGACCGTTCCGCTCAGTGCGGCACATTCAGGCGAGGTGACAAAAATCTTGCCGAGTGAAATTTCGAATTTTCCCACCGTTTTCCGTCGGTTCAGTAGTCCGACTACGTGCTGTGCGAGAACTGAGACTGTCAACGTCCGGGAACATTTATGTCACCTACCCCTGAAATTGCAAAAGTACCCAAATTACGAGTTCGCTCCGCTCTGTGCGGCACTTCCAGGCGAGGTAACAACAATATTGCCGAGTGAAATTTCGACTTTTCTCACCGTTTTCTGTTAGTTCGGTGGTCTGACTACGTGCTGTGCGAGAACTGACACTGTCAACCTGCGGGAACATTAATGTCACCTACCCCTGAGGTTGCAGAAGTACCCAAATTACGAGACCGCTCCGCTCAGTGCGGCACTTTCAGGCGAGGTGACATAAATCTTGCCGAGTAAAATTTCGAGTTTTCTCACCGTTTTCTGTCGGTTCAGTGGTCCGACTACGTGCTGTGCGAGAACTGACAGTGTCAACCTCCGCGAAAATTTATGTCAACTACCCCTGAAGTTGCAGAAGTACGCGAATTATGAGACCGTTCCGCTCACTGCGGCACATTCAGGCGAGGTGACAAAAATCTTTCAGGGTGAAATTTCGACTGTTCTCAGCGTTTTCCGTCGGTTCAGTAGTCCAACTACGTGCTGTGCGAGAGCTGACAGTGTCAACCTACGGGAACATGTATGTCACCTACCCCTGAAGTTGCAGATGTACGCGAATTATGAGACCGTTCCGCTCACTGCGGCACATTCAAGCGAGGTGACAAAAAGCTTGCCGATTAAAATTTCGACTTTTCACCGTTTTCCGTCGGTTCCGTGGGCCCACTACCTGGTGTGCGAGAACTGACACTGTCGACCTCCGAAAACATTTATATTACCTACCCCGGAAGTTGCAGGGAGTTCGGTCTGGGGTGTGGAGGAGGACGGACGTGTTCTGCGCCGCTCCAGACTACGGCCTGGGGCACTTATGCCGGCGGGCGACGCCGGCCGGGACCCAGACCCTTTTTACGTTCTCAGCCCTCCCCCCCAGGCCCTAGCTGAGGCCGTGCAGGCGGGTGGTAGCCCTGGCGAAGCAGCACGGTCTAGTGAAGAGTAGTGCAGCGTAGTTCAGCCCGCCGTAGTCTAATGTGCTGTAGTTCAAGTCTAGTGTGCTGTAGTTCAATGTAGTGCGTACAGTGCAGCTTGGTGTAGTGATTGTGGCACAGTGCAACGCTTTGGAGACCAGCGGTGACATCCCTCCAACCGAACACAGCTCTCTGGGGCCAAGGCCAGCTCTGATAAGTATTTGGGCACCCGCACGTGGTTCCCGCAGCGACGGTGAGTCCATCAGAGTGAGCATCTCAACAGCGGACGCCGGTCAACAACGCAGCTCCGAGTGCAGCCCGACCAGCATCGCCCGTCTCGCCCTGGTTCCTTCGTAGCTGGTATGCCCTCCCCTCCTCCCTCTGCCTCCTTCCCTTTGCAGCGGCCGCAGCCCCACGCCTCGTCGTTATACCAAAAATGTCGCCTTCAAGCTCAACCGCCACCGCCAGTCCGGCAATCAACTGCCGACCCCTTCACCAAGCATCGGAGTCGCCTACAAGCGGCCCTTCCTCTCGTCACCGCCGCCCTCTCCTGCTCCCTGAACCCCCCCCCCCCCCCCCCCCCTCCCTCGCATGCAGCATGCACAACCCAAGCTCTCCGCTCAAATCTCCCTGGATCGGCCCGAGGCGAAAACTACTCCAAGGACGCAACTCATCGTCGACGCCCGCCTCCGAGAAGTCTGCACTCGACCTGCCAGCAGCCTCCTCCCCCTCCCCCCGCACCCGGCCGCCCGGCGGAGGGGGCGTGCGGGCGCGGGGCCCGCCGCTGCAGCCCGCCCCAGGCCTGCCGAAATGTGACCCCAGGACCACATGGCCCGGCTAGACCCGTCGGCCGTCAAGTGTGCCCATAAAACCGACTGATCTACGACAAGTGCCCCAAGAACCTCAGTCAACACCGACGCGGGCGGCCACAACACGGCAGCGTAGCCAGACTTGCTGGAGCAACGCCGAGCAGCGCCTGCCCACCAACCCACCAACAAGGACTCTACACCGCGGCCGGGTGAGGCCCGGGAACGTCGCAGACCCAGGGGGAGGACGGCACGGCGTGGGAGCATCAGCAGACGCGCCGGCAGCACACCTAGCGCACCAGCCTGTTGGTCGAGGTGCCCCCCCCCCCCCCCATGCATGCTTCTCCCCGCATGACGCATGCAGCACCCCGCATGGCACTTTCACCGTCGCAGCCGCAGTCCGAGCACATCACCCAAACCAAAACTGTCGCCCCCACCGAGGGTCTGCATATACCCTGGCTGTCCGGAGCAGCGACTCGGTGGTACGGCGACGACCGCGGAAAGTGGCGCACCCCGTGGTATACCAGAGTCGTCTTTACGTAACCAACGGGAAAATAGCGCGGCTGCGCAGGGTGCCCCCTCGCACCCGGGGCTCACCGCCTCCGTCGGAGAGGGCCTAGCGGGCCCTCGGGGGGGCCAGCCCGTCTAGGGGAGGTTAAGTAAAGCTGGTTTAACCACCCTTGGGGGGCTGGCTCCGCGTGGGCCGCCCGCTTTCGTTCCTCCGCCCGGGGCTGTCGGGTACCCGGGCCGATGGGGTGCCCGCGGACGCGTTATATCCTGTTCCGGTTTTACCGAAGGGTCCACGGGGCCTATGGTACTACAAGGACAAGGACAAGGAAGTTGCAGAAGTACGCATGTTACGAGATCGATTTTGGTCACCTCGCCTGAATGTGCCGTACTGAGCGGAACGGTCTTGTAATTCTGCGGCACATTCAGGCGAGGTGACAAAAATCTTTCAGGGTGAAATTTCGACTGTTCTCAGCGTTTTCCGTCGGTTCAGTAGTCCAACTACGTGCTGTGCGAGAACTGACAGTGTCAACCTCCGGGAACATGTATGTCACCTACCCCTGAAGTTGCAGATGTACGCGAATTATGAGACCGTTCCGCTCACTGCGGCACATTCAAGCGAGGTGACAAAAAGCTTGCCGATTAAAATTTCGACTTTTCACCGTTTTCCGTCGGTTCCATGGGCCCACTACCTGGTGTGCGAGAACTGACACTGTCAACCTCCGAAAACATTTATATTACCTACCCCGGAAGTTGCAGAAGTACGCATGTTACGAGATCGATTTTGGTCACCTCGCCTGAATGTGCCGTACTGAGCGGAACGGTCTTGTAATTCGCGTACTTCTGCTACTTCAGGGGTAGG
>JAPTSV010000174.1:0-11571 GCA_026979955.1 Megalurothrips usitatus
AAAGATTGTCCACAGCCCAAGGCCCTCAGCCTAATACAATGTTATGCCGGGGAAACATCTGCAACAGGAATGGGGGAAATTATTGAAAGGGAGGTGCAAACATTTCAACGCTAGCACTACACAAACTGGATAATTAAAGAAGTCAACATAGAAACAACCTCAAACGTTTAGAAGTGGTGTAGGGTAAATCGGGAATCTATCCCCAATGTCCGATACTTTCTGAGAGGTCAGGGAACTTGTCTCAGTCATATCAGCCACCAAACAGGAGCAACACCCAAAGTGAAATTTGGCTCAATATTAAAGGGTATAGAGAGGTACTTTCTCTGTGAATCTGATACCCAAATATTATGGTATGCTTTAAAGCAAACCGAAGGTCTGCTTTTTCAGAAACAATGATAACGTTAACAAGAAGACAATTCGGCATCAATGATGCTAAAAAGAAGCTCGTTCTTTACCCAAGTGTGTGCTCAAAAATGTAGTTTTAACGGCGTGAAAATTTCTATGAAAGTCAAAATTAATTAAAGATAAACCCGCACGTAGAGTCAAAAAGAACGAATATTGCGCTGGCCCGGGCTGTTGAGACGCACATTATCCCAAAAATCACCACATAACCATGGGACGTTCACTGATACAAACTAATTTACAGTAGTGTCATAGACGATATCAGGCACTTACATTACTTTTAAATAAAGTATCATTCACTCTCATATTACATCTTTAACACTCAGAATAATAGGATACACTTTTCAAACACGAAAAAAATGTTATTTGTGCATATTAATTTCTTGGATTTGAACTTTCGATCTTTGGTTTGTATTGCTTGTATCTTTTGTATTTTGGCATTTCTTTGTCTGCCGATTGAACACGTCGAGAGCCTCTCAAGACTCTCGAAGCCCTCCTGTGGCGCCCTCTGCCTGCCACTTTTGCAACCACCGCGGACGTAGTTCCACAATCACCCGCTTCACACGCTTGAAAGCGATTGGTTGTTGATGACCCACTGACGTCTTCTTGCATCATAACGGGCGGAGTCACCGCCTTGCAACAATGCACAGGAGCTAGGTCCCCAACAGCAGGGCATGCCTGCCAGCGCTCGCCAGCGCATACGAGAACTGACCCGCGTCTACCATTGTCATGGTGCTCTTCCCAGCCTTCCTAAACGTCAGAATCAGCAGTGCCACGTTACTCGCGCTATTTTCGAAATTTACGCCAAGGACGTAGTGGCAACAGAATCGCTGCTGTAGATAATTTGAGCTCACAACAGTTGGTGCTTTTGGTTCTGATAGTGTGACGCCTGGTGGCGCCTGCTCGCACTACGTCCACGCCCACCCATGGCCTTCCCCGTCATAGTTCAAACATCACCCGCTCGACGGTAGCGCCACGCCGGGACGCAGTTCCGATGCCATCCGTTTGGCGCTAGCCCTAAAATAGGTTTCTCGTTTTTTCACGAATAACTTACATTTCACAAAACATTTCGTGATTCACATACACCCAAAAAATTAGAAAAAAAATCTTCTTTTAAATGAATAGTTTGAAACAATACTTGAGGTACATTAATACTAAAACGAGCCTCATCAATTTACACCCAAATAGCCCTTTGCTCGGCTCTGGACTTAGAATAAAAATTTAGTTTCAAATTAAAGTTTTTAGTTTTATGTCTTTCGTGATATTTTTGGATACATATTCAACCCTAATTCAAGTTGCAACATGCGATCCGCTTATTTTTAGTTTCCTTCGTGTACCATAACCTTTCAAAATTTTCAAATTCAAATTTCTTCTCAAAATGCATACATAACCGAAAAAAACCTTTATCATTTTTTTGTCACGTGAGAAGACCTTTAAAATGATACCCCACACTCCACTGTAACTGTCGTACTTTCGCAGATGAAAGCGGGGATCTAAACAACACATCTACCGGGTACAATACTCGTTCTTCTCACCCACATATGTATATATGTATGTGGTTAGGGGTAAAGAACGAGTAAAAAAGCTGCCCAAAATGCACTTAAATATCTGCCAGGACTCCCTAAAGCTTCTTTGTGAATGCCTGGGGAGTGTACTAACTAATAATGGCCACAATACCTCAAATTAATGAGTTTTCACACTGTATGTACTTGGTAATCAGACTTTTAATTTACTTCCTGTCTATGGTGTCTATGATGTCGCACTAGTTTGGAAGTTAATAATCAGTGCGACATAATGCCTCCGATGGACCCAATGATGGCATCAGAGGCACTTCTATGATGTCGCACTGATTGTTACTCCCAAACTACTTGAGTGCTCAGAATGCAACATGGTACAAAATTCTAGGCAGTAGTAAAGAACATTCACACAAAATATGAGCCAAAAATTTTATGACATGTTTTGAGATAATAGACCATGTCTACATTTTAGGAACTTCCTTAAGTTTTGGGAGTTGTTCGATTCATACTGAAACTTGTCGGACAGGCTCCCACACCCTTCAAATGACTTCCCTAGTGGCCAAGAATGTATAAACGAAAGGCATTAACAATATATTAATTTTTATGAATTTATGCAAATAATTTGGGTATGTACACTGGAAAAAAATTAGAAAAATGAAATTTTGAACGGGTGCTCCAATGTTGAAAATTTTCTGAGGGGGGCCGATTGGGACCTAATACACCCTAAAAAAAAGTTTTATCGATTTTGGGGACTATGAGTCCAAAACGTGGTCTCCCTTGGCGTGGAATCCCTCAGCAACGATGTCCTTGATGTGTGCACGGCGTGGCGCGGCCGCGGCACCCCGTCACGGGCACGGCCACTGCCGCCAGCACGGCCCCCCGCCCGGCAGCTCGCGGCGGCGCCGCCGTGTTGAACCACGGGCAGCCCGGGCGGATGACGCGGTACTGTCAACTTGCCGCACACCACCATGTGCGTGTAGAGAGCGGCCCGCCCGGGGCCCGGGCCGCCCGTGGCGCAACACGGCGACGCCGCGCCGCCGCGAAGCTGCCGGGCCGGCGGCCGCAGGGCAGGGGACCGAGCTGGCGCCAGCGGCCGCGCCCATGACGGGGTGCCACCACCGCGACGGCAGGCTGTACAGGGACGCCGTCAGCGCCCACGCCCCGCAGATGTCCAGGCCCTCGCTTCCCTGAGGCCGATGAGAACGGCGAGGGGTCTGCAACGGCCGTGACGGCGAAGGGGCGTGTCCACCCCGCCATGGCGAAGAGCCGGAGCCGCACATGCTGGAAATATGTATTTTGCCGTCACATCAATGTTTCAAGGACTGAATCACACATCAGAGGCAGGGGGGGGGGGGACGACGGTAACAAACCTACTCCCCCCCCCCCAAAAAAAAAAATCCCCATCTTAGTGCTTGTAATCGTCTTCTCCCAACCTTCGGTCTGGGATTCAGTGGAATACTCTATTGATACGTCGTAATCGCCGGCCTGTCCCGTCCGGCCGGTCAGTGCCACCATTCGGACCACTCCGCCCTTCCCCGCCTGCAACGCAGTCCGAGGTGCGGTGCGGCCGGCCAGGCAGGGCGGCCCAGGTAGCCGAGGGCGCGCGCCAGCCGCCAGCTGACCGCGCTCCCCCGTCGGCTCACAGCACGGGGGCGCCGGGTGCTCCCCTGGCGGGCTGCAGTGGGGTGGGGAGGCTGCAGGGATTATCCAAGTGACGTCAGGGTGCGGCTGCGGCGCGCCGCGCCCAGGCCGAGAGGAGGCGGGGCAGACCCCGCCTCGAGTCCGAGTGTTGCCACGCCGCAGCTGAGCTGCATCGGCCTGCGCGCAGGGCGGGCGCGGACCGCCCTCTTGTTGACGGGGAGCAGTGTTGGGCCTCGCTGCTTGGATAATCCCCGGCGGCCGGGCAGAGCGCACCGCAACTCTAGGCCTGGGCTGGGGGCTGTGTCCAGGGGCCCGCCTCCCCAATGCACCACGTCACCTCGTCCTTCGCGCCCCATCCAAAATTTCCCACTTGCAGAACTGGACTCGCCCTCCTCAAGTTCCGTCCCCACTCAGCACCATGCGAACCAGCCGCATGAAAGGGATCTCACACTGACCACCGCAAAGGCTATCGAACCCCACCAGCCGGGTATTGGGGGGAGGGGGAGGGGCCCAGAACCGAACATGGACCCTTGGGAGGGAGGGGGGGGGGAGGCACAGCGCGGCGCGGGGACATAGGCGCGCCCCGCGCACCCTGCGGGTCGTGGACTGGGCCCCGCAGCGCCAGGTCTGTTTTGACAGCCGGTGGGCCGCGCAGGGGAGGCGAACTTTATGGACGTCCCCTGGTCTTTGGGGTGGCGGGGCGCGGGCCGAGCCCCTGACTCAGTGGGACACGAGGTTCAGACTGGCTTCTTATCGGACCGCTCCAGGGTGGCGTTTGGCACGTCGGCCCACTTCGGTTCGCCGTACCAAGACGACGACGTCGTTGGTGTGCGCACGGCATGGCGGGGTCGTGGCCTCCTTCACGACTTCTGCCGCCGGCACGGCCCCCGGCAGGTCGCGGCGGCGTCGCCGTGTTGAGCTGTTCGAGGGGGGTGGGTGGCTTTTGGGAGGAGGGTATGGGGGCCCCGGGGGGTCTTGTCATGCTGGCAAGACATCTAGAAATGTTCACCATGGTCTAAAGTACAACTGTGCCCAATTTCAAGCCTCTAGCTCAAAACGCAAGGTTGGTTCCACTAACCTCCCTACTACACGGGCAGCCCGGACGGATGACGCGGTGCTGTCAACTTGTCTACACCCCTATGTGCATGCAGCCAGCGGCCCGCCCGGGCAGTCCGTAGTCTAACACGGCGACGCCACCGGGCCGGGGGCCGGGAGCCGTGTTCACGGCGGTGCCCGTGTCTCTGACGGGGTGCCACGTCCACGCCCCGCGGGGCGCACATCAACGATGTCGTTGTCTTGGAACGGCGAACCGATGTCGGCCCTGACCCGCAGGCGGCCAGGGCGGGCAGCGCCAGCACGCCAGCCCCACGCGTAAGGCCACCATACCAGCGGACGAGATTGGTCGTGAGCGCTGGATGCACGGGGA
Source organism: Megalurothrips usitatus (assembly GCA_026979955.1). Classification (NCBI taxonomy): domain Eukaryota; kingdom Metazoa; phylum Arthropoda; class Insecta; order Thysanoptera; family Thripidae; genus Megalurothrips; species Megalurothrips usitatus. The sequence continues at coordinate 4,987 of JAPTSV010000174.1, forward strand.
GGCTGTGAGCCGCCCCGCCGCAGCGACCCGGCCAGACCCTCGGTGAGGGGGCGAGGGGTCTGCAGCGGCCAGCGGCCGTGACGGCGGAGGGGCCGCGAGGGCGTGCCCGGGACACCCCGCCGTGGCGATGAGCCGCACCAGCTGCGCTCCGGGTAAATGTTGACCAAAAACGTTAAATTTTAGTTTTGGGCTATCTGAGACATGCTTTTATCAGATTCTGTCCGTATTTTTAAAACCTAATTTATTTGAAACTCCCTACTTGACACCACAATCGTACCCCAGAGCCGGGAGAGGGGGGGGGGCAGAATCGGGCATGCACTCTCAAGGAGCGTGCACTGCGCAGCGCGGGGGCACGGGCGCGCCCCGGGTCACCTGCAGGTCATGGACTGGGCCCCGCAGCGCCAAGTCAGATTACCCCCCCCCCCCCCCTTCTACTTCCACTACTTTAAAGAATGTTTCACGTGGGAGACGCAGCCACTACACCTATTGCTTAAAAAATATGTTAAACGCTTCTTGCTGTTCGCGTCACCGACTGTGCGCTGGTGCCGGGCCGCTGCCCTTGCCGCCCTCAGCCGGCCCCGCGCCCTGAGAGCCCCCGTGGCCCCAACGCCCCCGCCGACCCCAACTGCCCTTGCGTTGCGGTTTCTAACATCGGGTGGGTGCGATTGGCCGTAGGATTGCATGATGATCAGGCATGTCGCTCGCTCGCAGCTGCCACTCCACTTTTCCCCGAGCACCACTTGGCCTGCCTCCCCCCCCCCCCCCCCCCCTCGGCGGCTGTCCGAGGTACCGCTGCTGGAAGATCGCTTGATGGGATGCGGAAGGACGCAGCGTTGCCGCGAGGGTCAAGGGCTGTGTCACCAGCCCCCTCCCCTCCCAGCCAACACGGGAAGCCCGGCGCCGGCAGGGGCGCACGGCTCACGACCAGCCCCGCGGTCTGGGTCATGGTCAGTTCTGAAGCAGTACTCTACGGAGCCACATCGCTCCAAAGCGCAAGTCGAAGGAGGACGGGAGTGCGCTGTGGTTCCGTAGACCCCGGCTCTACGGACAGTCAGAGTACCTACCAACCGAGGCAAGATGAAGCGGAACGCTGCAGGACGTCCCAAGTCCAACCCGACGTGGCAGTACTTCCAGCAGCTAGAGGACGGCGGCACCAAACACCAGTGTCTCGTTCCTGGATGCGGGGTACAAACCAGACGTGAGTGCAGAGCCAACATCATTAGAACCGCCCTGCAGTTTGATGAGCGCAGTAATTTTGCAAGCGCTTGGCACTATTCTTAAGCAGCAAAAGCTCGTACAATTTTCTGTTTTTTTTGGCGAGCCAATTTTAAGCGAAGTGTGCTGCAACTTTAGATGTGGTCGAAAAATTGCAACTGCGCTTAGCAGCTTTAGTTTTAGATTATTCCTTGGGTAATTGTTACTGATTTGTCACGGGATATCCTAGTCATGTGTGGATGAACCTTAAGGAGTTCAGGGAGCCGTGCTGAAACTGTTTGACATACAGGGGGTCAAAAACGTCGAAAATCGGTGATTTTTATAAAGGTTTTCGGTTGCAACTCGGCTCGCTCCGCTCGGCTCCCCGCCTGCATTCGGGCTGTGCTTTTGTTGTTTCCAATCGGGCAGGCAAGCCCGGCGCGTCTTGACCGGAGCTGCGTGCCAAACGTTGACGAGCGTTGACCGACAACGTCGGAGATGGGTCGGTCAAGGTTTCGCACGCAGCCGGTCAGAGCGCGTTCGGCTTGCCGGCCCGATTGGAAACTCTAGGCTGTGCCCAGGCGCGTTGACGCGAGTGGAGCGCGCCGGGAGTGACCATCATGCCTGTTCCGCGCGACGCGTTCGTGCGTTTTCCCCTCGGGTTCGAAATTTTGAAGTGTGATCTCATAACCGTGTATGCTTGTTTTCTATTCGTATCGACTTGGCGTTTCAAAGAGCACGATCGATTCTGAGATTTCGAAATTTAACGACTGCGTCCCAAGAGCGTGTGATGTGATAATTCGAAATCTCAAAATCGAAAGTGTACATACAAGATAGGTGTTAGTGGCTCAGACTTGAAAATTGCGGACCAAGGGTAAAGACGCAAGTGAGGGATTCCACACCATGGGAGACCACGATGTTGGACTCATAGTCACCAAAACTAATACCATTCGGTTACCATTCGGTATTAGGGGTCAACTTCTCCACAAACGAAAGAGTGTGGGGTAGGGGAACATGCTTTTCCTAATGTGTGATAGGCACCACACTAAAGGAAGAGGGGTGATGGGTACTACACTTTAGGAAAAGCGTGGGCGAGGGGACCAACCCTCTTGTAAGAGTGTGATGGGTACCAATGCTCTTGCTATGATCACCATGTAAACGCATGGGGCCCGCAGTCAAGAGTGTGGCGCGCATCACACTCTTAGAGGAGTGTGGTGCCTTTATCACGCTTCTCCTAAAGTGTAGCAGCCTATCACGCTTTTCCCTCAGTCGGTGACCATCTCGATTAAGGAAAAGCTTTGTTACCACACTCTTGAGTTTGTCGAGTTGATTCCCTAACTCCCTACAAAAATTGTTTTCAATTTGGGGCCACCGGTCACTGAGTTGTTTATAACGAGCAAAATTGTGGAGATTTTCTAAAAAAAAATTAAAACCTAGGTATTGGCATTTCCAGATAGAACACTCATTAAGGCATTCTGAATACTCTTGGAATGCATGGGAATCCTGTGGGACTGTTTTTAGAGTGTTTTGAAGACCTTTTATGGGTTTTAAGTTTCTGAGAAAAATTTTGGAATTGCCTTAAAACATGACATACCAATTTTGGCTCATAATCTGGAAGATAACTTCCTCTCTCTTAACCTTGAATTTGTGAGCCTAAACTGATCTTGGGCACTGCACTAGTTTTGGCACCTACAGTGTCTGCGACAATTTCCAAGACCTCTCGGGAAGTGTCAAATATTGGGAGTGGCTTCCTGAATGACCCAAAACAACTTCTAAATGTCTCAGATTAGTTCTTAATAATCAAAGAAGTCAATTTAGAACTAAATTTTGGATCATTTAGAAATTGTTTTGGGTCTTCAGGGAGCCACTCCTAATTTTCGACACTTCCCGAGAGGTCTTGGAAATTGTCGCAGACACTGTAGGTTCCAAACCAGTGCAGTGCCCCCAAGATCAGTTTTGGCTCAAAATTCAAGGTTGTAGAGAGGAACTTTCTCCCCGATTATGACCCAAAAATTGGGTGTGTCTTGTATTAAGGCAATTCCCATTTTTTTCTCAGGAACTTAAAACCCATAAAAGGTCTTCAAAAACACTCTAAAATCATTCCCACAGGTTTCCCCCATGCATTCCAGAGTATTCAGGGGCCTTTTGAGTGTTTTTACTTTGGGGAAATGAAATTTACCAGGTTTTAATTTTTTTTTGAAAATCCCACTATTTTGTCGTTATAGCAAACTGAAAAATCCCAAAAAATTTTCATAGCTCGGACGGCGGGGGCCCAAATTTTCAAAACGGTTTTGTTTTCCGGGTGGGGGGGGGGTGGGGACAGAGTTGCCCCCAAAAAACCGGGAATGGTATCAATTTTGGCGATATGATCACCTTTGTAATTTTCCGGGGGGGGTGGGAATTTAAATTTTTAAAGGGTAAAAAGGGCTTGGTTACAGTTTACAGTCTATCCAGTCACAATCCTTTTTATTTCTCAAATCTTTTTAAAAGAAGGGAAAAAAAAAAAAAAAAAGGGGGTGTTTCTGCCCCTGCCAGGTTTGTGCATCTGAGCGTGCTTCCATTTTTATTCCCGGCCGTTTCTGGTTGGTTTGCAGGCAAGAATGGGCCCCAATCTAAAAGGGCACATGAAGGGGGGAACATCCTTCCCAGAGTACCCCCAAAATTTGAAGTGAAAAAAGGGGAGGATGAAGAGCAGGAGGAACCTGAACAAAAAAAAAGAAGGGGACATTAGTGTTGAAGGAGTACCCCCTTTCGTTTAGAAGGTAATGGATTGTCTGGTGAAGTTTTGTGCGTGGTGGGCGCCCTTTTTTGCTTTTTTGGGGAAACGCCCCAGGAATGCAGAGCTCATCACGCCCCGGGTTGAGGCCCACACCGGCAGAAGGAGGAGGGCAATTACCCAGGGGGGGTTTTTGAAAACAGAGGGTTGTGCAAAAGGGGGCATGCAAAAAAGAGAGGAGCCTGAAGAAGGAATTCAAAGGAAGACTGCGCCCCTTTAAAAGTTGATGGTTTTTTCAAAAGGGGGGAAAGGGGGCGATCATGCCGGGGTTTGTGATTGTGCGTACGTGAAGAGGGGAATAATAGAGCTCCGCACCCTGGCAGTGAAAGAAATTTTTGTGACCCCAAACCCGCTCTGAACATAAGCCCCATTTTAAAAGTACTGCAAGACTAGATTTTGTTTGGGGAAGCAAATTACTCAATGACGGGGGATAATGGCAGCAACATGGGGGGGCCCGGCAGCTTTTAATTTTTCACGGCGAAGGTGCCCCAACTGTGTTTATGATATGTTTTAGCGGGGGAAAAATGATATAAGGGGAGGTGAACGGAGATTTGAAAAAGCTGGGCTGCTGGGGGGCACGGGAAAACCCCCGACATTAGTGAAACCTCAATTTAACCCTGTTTTCGTTGCGCTCCCACACACTCTCCATCTGCAATAGGCGACAACAAATAAAAAAAGACCCAAGAGGTACCCAAACCCTACAAATACCATTTAGATCCCTTGTAAAGCGACTCGGACACCAAAAAATGAGAAAATATTAGAGGGTTTTGGGTTAAATCCTGTTTGATGTTGGTACAAGGGTGGGGTTGTGCGTGCCTATGATTAATCAGGGGCTGCCCCTGAAGGATTTCTGCAAGATCATAAGGACCAGATCCCAACCCAAAGCCAAAAAAGAAACATTTTGACAAAAAAACAAAAGGGCTTGGGGACTGAGTCAGCTTTGTTGAAGCGCTTTTTGCCCCGCAAAAAATTACCATTGGTTGCCCCTTAGGAAGAGCAGTTAAAAAAATGGGGATTTTTTTTTTGGAATTGGTTAAAGTGCAACTCAGAGTAAAGAAATTGACATCAGGATTTGCCCAGAAACCGCTGCAGAACATGGAGAGAGGGAAGACAGTCTGTTCAGCAAAGAAGCGTTTGCCGCGCCATATACTGGACCCACGCTTCTTCCCTTTTTCTCGTGACGCCAGTGTAGCCCTAGCAAGCGACGACTTTTGAAGGTGTGGCTTTCTTTGGAGCATTAGATGAAGACAGCAACACAGTTGACAACCCCCCACAAAAAGGAGCAATGGATCAGAAGATGTAAGGATGTGAGCTGGAGGGACTGTTGAGGCAAGCTGATGCAACCGTACTTCTCCTCAGGGGGTCAGAAAACCCAAAAAAACATTTTTTCCCCTGCTGAAACAATTTTCACAAGCCAACGTCCCCGTAAAAACTACATCCTGCATATTTGGGGAAAACCCCAAGTTTTCAAAACCAGGTTGTACGCTGTGCCATGGGAGCCCTCGCTGCACCTGCCACGCAGGGCAGTGTAGAGGTTTGTTTTCCGGGTGTGAGGTTAATTTATCGTTTTGCGACTGAATTTGGAAGGAAGCCTTTGTTAACAACCTCATGGTGATCCGTACTAACTCCCTGTTTTAAATGGCTTCCCTAAAACGTCCGTGCTTCAAAACCCTGAAATCACCTCCGCCCACAATCCATTCCCCTCGCAGTCCACCCATCCGAAACCACCCATCTCAGGCATCACCAAAAAACCAAGCATCAGGGTACAAGCGATTGGGGTTGTCTACGTTACCAACTTCCTCAAGACTTTAACACCAGCATCTCATCCAACGGGCCCCCCATTGGCCAAGCCAAGACACAGCCCTACAACAAAAAAAACATAATCCGTATGAAAACACCGAAGACGTCGATGGAGACCTGAGGGGTTTGACCTACTGAAACTTCATCTGAAAATTTAAGAAAATTTACCGCTGCCCAACCTGTCTTCCCGTAGGGTTTGTAAATTTTAGAAGATCATCCAAGCCAGCATTTTTTTTTTTGACTTCCCAATATTCATTGCCACATACCTAAGTCCATTTCCCGTATCAATTTTTGACTTTTTTTTTTTCTTTATTGGCCATAGTACTTTGTTATTGCAGAACTGCCCCCTTTTTCATTTTCTAACATTTTTTTTCTGTGCTCGCTTTGTGGACATGGGGGATGAGCTGGGGGTCCCAAAGGCTAAAACAAATTTCGAATTGGGAACTGGCAAATTTTTAAGAAGAAACCTAACGGGGAGAACTTGGGTTTTGAAGGACAAACTTTTTTTCCTTGCGATTTTAAAAAAAAGTGTTAAAGCTTATAGATTTTTGCGTAGTTTTTTATTGCTTTCGAGTGAATTAGTTTACACGTTCTCCTACAAAAGGTTTCTCTTAAAGTCGGTGTTTTTAAAACTTTATTATCTTTATTGAAAACCGAGGTTTTGTAAAGGAGTTCTGCAGATAGTTATTGCTGTGTTTCCTTTCATGAAAAATTTTTAGTGCTAATTTTTGTTATAAACCATTTTTAAGTGTTGTGGGTTTTTGGGGCTATGGCCTAAAGGGGCCGTACAAACAGGATTGGGTGACCACGCACTT
>JAPTSV010000175.1:0-11558 GCA_026979955.1 Megalurothrips usitatus
CCCCGGGGCCGCTCCTCGGGGTTTTCGGGTTGGAGGCCGCGGTGGCCGGGCCCCCACGGCCTCGCGGTACGGCCCGCCCAGGGGGGGGATTTGGCGGGGCGCGGGCACTTGTCGAGATTAGGGCGGTGCAAGTCGAGCGACAAGGCTGCCGCGCGCCCGTTAGGAGCGTGGCCTGGGGGTTGGCCGCGGTGACGCCTCCAGGCCGCGGCCCTGTAACACCAGCCATCACGAGAGCTTTCCTTGAATGCGTAAAATCCCGCGGCGAGGTCCTTAAACTCCGCGGCCCTTCCCGTTACGGCATCAATGCGGCAACGACGCTCGTCGCGGCCGCGCCACCGCGTCGCCGTTCGGCTCCGGCGGCCACCGGTGACTCTCACTGTTTCATTTCTTTTATAGATGCGCGATCGCCGCGCGCAACAGCGAGACGAGCCGCGGCCCCGCGTTGTGATAAGAAGTCCCGCGAAGGAGTTATGTCGGCGGCGGCATCACGCTCCGCAGGACGCAAGTGACGATGTGAGGCGGACGCCGGGGCGGGCCGGCCGGACGGACGAGCCGAGCCGACTCTGATTGATCCTCGTTGCTCTTTGCATCCCGAATCGTTCTCTAATTGGATCCTACTCGTCTGGTCTGTGTGCATTTTGTTCCCCTTGTGTCTCCGGTGGTGTGTGTGGTCTCGCTGCCCTGCGGTGCCCTGCTGTGCCCTGCTGCCCGCCCTCTCCCACGCTGTGTGCCTCATTGCTCCGCTGGCGAGGGCTCGGTGTGTCCGATGGTCGCATTGAATAGGATCTGACTCAATTTAGCTCCGTTTTTCTTTTCTTTTCCCCCCTCCTCCGTTCCATGTTGTCAATTTGAGTTGCGTTCGGGAGCGACATTGCGCGTCTGTCCTGCTCGAGCCGCGCCCGGCCCCACCTTTGTCAGGTGCGTACATACATTTTCATTTGGGTAGGAGGTAGGTCTCGTAAGTCGGGGGGCGTGGAACTGATTCGGCTGCTTGCACACGGAATAATAATGCTGGGCCCCCCGGCGGTCCCCGCGCACGTAGCGGCCGTATCGCTGATGGCCGGCTGAGTCAAGGGGTGCCGAGTACCGCACGCGCCCCGCCGGCCATTGAGCAGCGCCGCCGCCTCCTCCGTGTCAATGGATTCCGATTCATATTTCTCGTCGGCGCTGCGTGGCGCAGCGACGCAGCAGCAGCGCAGCTGGCGGCATTCTTCGTGTACTGGAAGGCATGTAATGACATTTCCGATCATCGCGCATCGAAGGTGGCATGATGGATGGCGCCCCGTCCCTTTGGGCCCCGGCCGGGCCGGCGCCGCCGCGGGCCGCGCGGTCTTTAGCTAATCAGCGCCGCGCCGCCTCAGGAGTGCCCGCCCGCGCCCGGGTACGGATCAAACGCAGCGCCGATGCCGCGTTTTCCTTTTTTTTTTTCGGCGCCATAAACGTCCGAATTAAGTTGCTCGGGCTGCGGCCGCGCGGGCGCGCGCGATTGATGAGGCCTCGCAGGTGTGTTCTGGTAGCGATATTATTAAATTAGCCGCCGGTACATCAGCGGACGATCATATCTGCATGCGTCTTATTCTTAGCTTTAGGCTGCATTATGCATGACGTGTGTGTCTTGGCCTTATTGGACGGGCCCGAGGTTTTCCGCCGCCGCGCGCGGCGCAGAGGAAAGGGGCTGCTGCTGTGTTTTATTTTTGTAAACGTCCCAAGGATGCGAGGCTGTCGCCTTGACGCGCGGCCGGCCGTGGTTTACTTTGGCACAGGCGAGTGCCTCCAGCCACACAGTGGGACGGGGACCAATTCCGAGTCGTGTTTTGCGGGGGCTTCCGTGTCGGAAACGCACTTTCCAGCATTAGGTGGGATAGAGCCAGGGAAAAGAGGGTGGCCGCGCAGTGCTGGAGATTGCACCGCCGTCTAGCGGGTTGGTTTGGCCAATATACGAGGATGACTCACACTATTCGTACGGTGTCCCACATGCCCTACATGAGCTTGCAGCTTCCCCCCTGGACCCGAGAAAGGAATTTCCTTGTCCTGGGAAGAAGGGAAAAAAATAAAAAAAAAGAAATGGGCGTTGTAGGTTCCGAAGGGGAGGCCAGTTTTACAAATTTGTGAGGCCGGGCGGCAGATACAAACGGCTGGTGGCGTGACTCGGGACGCGAGCAGACGAAGCCTTCAGTGTCAATGGCCAAGCAGCGCGAAAAACTAGACAAGAAAAAAAAATCACTTTCAGGTTAACATTCCCCCGCTTTATCTCTATCGCCGGGCGTGATGTACAATAAAAGTGTAATAATGAGATCTGTGGGCACCGCCCATTACGAAACCTCGGTGCTAGAGAGCGGCGGGGGGAAAAAATAAGGAAAGGGGGCGGAAGGCGTGGGTGTTCAGGCGACTCATTACTGTTTAAACATTGGTCGGAGTCACGGAGGTAATCATAAAAACGGCGTCCGCTTTGGGCGGCGGACTGCGGCGACGCGCCGCTCCCGCTGGGGGGTATCACGGGAACGCGGTGGTCGGTGTAAATGGTGTAATGGTGACCGCGGCCTGGCGCGCGCACCGCTGGACGCACCGCTGGGTACATATACCCCTCACATGACGGCGGCGTGCGTGCGAGGCCGGCCGTTCGAATTAGTGTATTTGTCCGGAAGCTGTAATGATGGCCTCGCATGGCCGCCGTCGTGTACGTTACCGCCTCACCGTTTATAACGGGGCGATGCCGTCCTGCGATATGGGAAAAATGCATCTTGGTCTCCACGCACCGACAATCTTCGGTGATTGCCGATTCGGTGGCTGTGCAGCTAGCAATGAACGCAACTTTTTCCCTCCCTTCCCCCCGCTGGTTTAGGGATGATAACAAGCGGTGAGGCCTGTACCAACGCGGAGTACCAACGTTGGGGCCGCGCTCGATTATATGCACAGTAGCCGCAGTCGTCTGGCCGACCCCTTCGTCCTTGCACTTGTTTTCGTATTTGTACTGCGGCCAACTCGCCTCTTGTTTCTTTTCTCCGCGAGGGGAACGAACCGTCGGTTTGATGACCGTCTACTCCCCGAGAGAAGCTGCGGGCTCGCAGGCATTTCGACGGCATATCGGCAGGTGGGCAGTGTCTGCGGCAGGCGCTGCAGAGCGCTCCAGAAGTTGGGAGTTGAGCTCAGAGGGGCCGGCGGATGCTGCGGGCCCCGCCGCAGCGCGGCGGTGTAGCATGTAAAAAGATGGTCCCAGAGCTTGTCGCGCGCGCTGGCGTGTTTGCCGCGCGAGGCGTCCCAGGGCGTGCCCAGGGCGTGCCCAGGGCGTGCCCAAGGCGTGCCCAGAGATGGACATCTGATAACGGCCCTGCTGCTCACGGGGCTTCACGCGAGCCGGTACCCCACCCCTCCCCCCGGGCCCTGTCACCTTCGCTCATTGTAATTTCGCAGAATTTTTTTTATTTTTTTTTCTCGCGCGTGCTGGGTGACCACACTGCGCGGCAGACGGCCGCGCGAGCTGCAGGAAATATTCCTGGCGCGGTACGTCCAGCTGCGGTCTGCACTGTATGGCGCTGCGGCCTGCGCCGTGCGTGAGGTAATGGTTTCAAAGAAGCGTAAAGTTGGATCATACACCAGGTCTCTATTTACTGGCCGTTCCTATTTCTAATGCGGGGCCGTGTGCGCCGCCCCATGGCCTGCATGGGGTAACGTGCGGCACTGCCAACCTGCTACACGCGGCAGCTGGTGCCCACCGCCGCCGAGCGGATTTTGTGGACCTGACGCTACAGAACCTTCCCCCTTTAATCCTTCCCCGTAACCCTCGCCTCGAATAAATGTCTGTCTCGTTTTTTAATGGGTCAGTTCCGTGGTACCGGAGAAGAATATGTGAGAATACTTGTCCGCTCCCCGTCGAAACTCGTCTCTGGCAATGAAATTTCCGACCCGTTTGGTTCGACGTAGCTCTGCCCCGGCGTGGGGGGGCCCCCCCCGGGAAAAGGGCCCCCCCGGGTTTAAAAGGCCCGGGGGGTTGGGGGAAGGGGGAAAAAGCCCAAAAGGGGGGGGGGGGAAAAAAAAACCCCCCCGGGGGGGTTTTTCCGGGAAAAACCCCCCCCCCCCCCCCCTTTTTTCCCCCAAAAAAAAGGGGGGGGGGGGGGGGCCCGGGGTTTTTTCCCCCGGGCCCGGGGGGGCAAAACCCCCCCGGGGGTTTTTGGGGGGGGGGGGGCCCCCACCCCCCCCCGGGGGCCCCCCCCCCCTTTTTTTTAAATTTTTTTTTTTTAAACCTTTGGGGCCCCCCGGGGGGCCCCCCCCCCTGCGGTTTCCCCCGGGGGGGCCCCGGGGGGGAAAAAAGGGGGTTTTCCCGGGGGGGGGGGCCCAAAAATTGGGGGGGGGGGTTTTTCCCCCCCCGCCCCCAAAGGGGGGGGGCCCCCCCCCTCCCCGGGGGGGCCCCCGCCCTTTTTCCCGGGGGCAGCGGCCCAACCCCCCCCGGGTTTTGGGGAAAAAAAAAAACCCCCCCCCCCTTTTTTCCCCCCCCCGGGGGGGCCCGGGAAAAAGGGGGCCTGGCCCCAAAAAAAATTTAAAAAAGGGCCCCCGGGGGGGGGGAAAAAAAAAAAAAGGTTTTTCCAAAGGTTTCCCCCCCCCCAAAAGGGGCCCCCAAAAAAAAGGCCCCCGTGGGGGGGGCCCCCCCCCAATTTTTCCCCGGGGGAAAACCCCAAACCCTCCCGGGGGGGGCCCCCACCCCCGGGGGGGGGAAAAAAAAAGTTCCGGGGAAAAACCCCCCCCCCCCGGGGGGGCCCCCCCCCGGGGGGCCCCCCCCCGTCCCTTTTTTTCCCCGGGGGGGGCCCCCCCCCCCCCCGGGGGGGCCTTTTTCCCCCGGGGCCCCCGGGTTTGTTTTTGGCCCCCCCCCTTTTTTTTTCCCCCCCCCCCTTTCCCCCAAAACCGGGGGGGGGGGGGGCCCCCCCCCCTTTTTCCCCCCTTTTTTGGGGGGGGGGGGCCCGAATTTCCACGCCCCCGACTTACGAGCCCCTACCCCCTCCCAAATGAAAATGTTGTACCCCTGACAAAGGGGGGGGCCGGGCGGGGGCCGAGCAGGACAGACGAATGTCGTCCCGAACGCAACTAAAAAATGACAACAGGAACGGAGAGGGGGGGAAAAGAAAAGAAAACGGAGCTAAATTTGAGTCAGATCCTATTCAAGGGCCATCGGACCACACCGACCCTCGCCAGCGGAGCAATGAGGGCACACAGCGTGGGAGAGGGGGGGCGCGGGGGCCAGCGGGCCCCGCAGGGAGCGAGACCCCACACCCCCGGAAAACCAAGGGGAAAAAAAATGCACACAGCCAGACGAGAGGATCCAATTAGAGAACGATTCGGGAGCAAAAGCAAGGGGATCAATCAAGTCGGCTGGGGCTCGTCCGCCCGGGCCCGGGCCCCGCCCCGGCGTCCCCCCTCACATGTCATTTGCGTCCTGCGGAGCGTGAGCCGCCCCCGGGAAAAACTCCTTCGCGGGGCTTCTTATCACAACGCGGGGCCGCGGCTCGTCTCGTGTTGCGCGCGGCGATCGGCATCTATAAAAGAAATGAAACAGTGAGAGTCCCCGGTGGCCCCCGGAGCCGAAGGGGCGCGGGTTTTGGCGCGGCCGCGACGAGCGTCGTTGCCGCATTGATGCCGAAAGGGGAAGGGCCCCCGGGATTTTTTAAGGCCTCCCCGCGGGATTTTACGCATTCAAGGAAAAGCTTCGTTGGCTGTGTTACGGGGCCGGGGCCGGAGCGTAACGCGGCCAACCCCAGGCCAGTCCAACGGGCGCGCGGCAGCCGTCGCTCGACTTGCACCGCCCTAATCTCCACAAGGCCCGCCCCCCCGCCAAATCCCCCCCTGGGCGGCGTACCGCGAGGGGGGCCCGGCACCCGGCCCCAACCCGAATCCGCGGGAGCAGGCCGCCGCTGCGAGGCCGGGAGGGCCGTGAAATGACCCCGTCGTCGCGCGCGTTCGTCGGCGATATGGGTCCCCCCGCGGGGCCCACGCCCAAAAAATACGCACTGACTGACGCGCTCGGGCGGGGCGCGCGCGGGCTGTAAAAAGGCAAAAGGTTCAGGCCCAAAACGGACGGGCCCCCCCACTGCAGTCCGGCGCGGCGGCACGGCGGGACCCCGGGGCCCGGCCGCGGGCCGGCCCCCCGCCCCCGACACGGCGCAGGCGCATCCACACGGTCCAGGGGAAAAAGGAAAAAACACGAAACCGGATGGCCCCTCCGCGATGCACACCTCCCCTGCCCTGTCCGCGGCCGTCCGGCCCGGGCAGCAAAGCGGCGGAGAGGGCCTTGCGGATCAGGCCCCGGGAACGGGAAGGGGGCGCGGGGGGGGCGGAGGACGGGGCGGGCGGGGGCCCCCGGGCCCCCCGGCCCCCCCCCCCCCCCGGCCCCCCCCCCCCCCCCCCCCCCCCCCCCCCGGACCCCCCCCCCCCCCCGGGGGACCCCCCCCACCACCCCCCTCGCCCCTGGACCCCCCAACCCCCCGGGCCCCCCCGGGGTCCACCTCTCCCCGGGTTCGAGGCGCCTCCGCACCGCTTCTATTGTCCCCGGGGGGCCGGCCCCCCCCCGCTGCCGACCCCGGGACGTCCACACGGGGCGAAATTTGAACCGCGGGCAGAAAGAAGCGGCGATGGCGCGGGGCATAGCGATGGGGTGTTCCACGCGGCCCCGGGCCCGCTTCCCCCTCGCACGTCAAAGGGACCCTCCTTCAGTCTGGGGCCTCGGCGCCCGGTCCTCCGGCACAAACCCCCTCGGGTTTGGGCCCCCCGCCCCGGGGGGGGTCCAAGGGCTGGTGGCCCTGCTTGGTGCTTTTCACGCGGCTGCCCGGCCCTTTGCGGGCTGGCCCCGTCGCCGGGGCCCGAGGCCCCCCCGCGGACCCGGCCGCGTTGCCCGGAATCCAGGCCCCCGGGCCCCGGCCAGCGGGCCCCGGGGGCGCTTCGAAACCACGTTAAAAACCTTTAAATTTGAAAAGTGGAAATTTAGTGGAACAAAAGCGGTTGCAGCGGGTCGCCCCCCTTTCCGCCCGCAGCGGCCATTCCCCCGACTTTTCCCGGGGCCGGCCGGCAATCCCGTAGGATCCTGGCCTGGCCCCGGGCCCGCGAACCCTGAGCAAGGGCCCCCCGCCCCGGGCTCGCGCCGGGGTAGCACAAGCCGCGCCAACACCTTTCTTTTGGGGCCTAAGGGCCATCCCTGGGGGGGGCCGTTGCGCGGAGAGGCGTCCGGTTTTTCGGCAAACCCGGCCCCGGCAGGGGCCCCCCGGCGCCTTTGGGGGCCGCGCGCCGGGTCGGCCCAAAGAGGGGGGAATTTTACCTTTTTACCCCCGCCGGTTTAAGTGACGGGGAGCGCCTCCCTCGCGGCGCCCCCTTTCGTGGAAAAAGGGGAAAACCCCCCCAGGAAGTCCTTTCCGGGCCGGCCGGGAAAAAAGGGGAACCAAGCCTCCCCAAAAGGGGGGGGGGGGGATTCCAGGGCCCATCGGTGTCCGGCGTCAAAAGGAAAGAAAAAAAAAAGGGAGGAAGGCTCCTCTGTAAAAATTGTAGAGCTTTCGGGCCGGTGGAATGGGGAATCCCCAAGGGGAAATTAAAAAACGATAGCCCTGTGGCGCGCCCCTTTACACCCGTGGCCGGCGCCAAAATATTCGTCCCGGGGGCCGGACCCCAAGGGGCCCGGCCGCTTACACGGCCGAACCCTCCTTAGGGTTTTTGGTCCCCCCCGGGGTTTGGGATCCCCGGGGAAAAAAGGCGGGGCAGCCGCCCAGCGCAACGGCAGGAGGGAAAAATAAACCCCGGGGGAAACGGCCCCCCGCCACGGAATGGTGGCTTTGGGGTGGAACAACGCCGACGCCCAAGCCGCCGCACGACCCCCCGGCGCGGGGCCCCGGCCGTGGGGGTGGCCGGGTAAAAGGCCGCGGACCGCCCCCCGGGGCCCCTGCGCTCCGTCGGCGGCGCGCGGCCCCCATCGAACAGCCCCCCGACGCCGCGGCGGGGGGCCCCCTTGACCCGCTCTTCGTTACGACGGCGAGCCCCCCTCTTTAAAATTTGTGATTGGTTTTTTTCGGGCAGGATGGAATGGCCGAACAGCACCATCAAAGGGGTACATTTCAAATTTTAAAGGCTGGTAGTAAAAAGCCCGGGTGCGCAGCACCCTAAAACAGCCGTCGTCAGTTTGGCGTGGGGCCCTTCCCCCGTTTACTATCAAATTTCTTCCCGGATAGCAGTTATTTCACGGCCCACAGTCTTAACATCGGCCGAGCGGCCCCTCGATCTTCTTAGGGGTTTTGCCTTTTGGCTCGGCGGCGGGCGCATGCAACATTTGTTGCATCCCGGCGCACGCCGGGCGCAGCCGGGGGGCCGCCACCCCCAGCGGCAGCGCCAAGAAAAAACCCATTATAAACCTTTTCCAAAACGCCCGCACGCGCGGCAAACTCGGAAATCGGAAGCTGGGAAAATAGATATGTGGGCCACGAGCACGCCCCACCCCACAAACCACGCAACGACGCCCCGCCGGCCCCCTGGTCAGTGGGTGGCCCGGGGGGAAAAAGGCGATTCGGTTTCGCGACTTTCCTCACCGCGCCGCACTGCGCTGCCTGTGTCGGGCGGGGCGTTCGCACCGATCGCCGCCCCGACATTGGGCACTCGACAGGGGCGGGGGCCTAACTCACCCGGCGGCCCGCATGTTTCCCGATCGTCCCGCACGCGCTTTAGTCACCCTCCCAAAATTAATTTGTCGCGATGCACCGCGCGAACGGGAAAAAAAAAATTAAAAATAAAATGGATACATTTCGAGGAGGGTTGCCGTCGGCAGCGCAGCCCCCGGAGGTGCACCTCGCAGCGCGGAGTATAGACGAGACGAGAACGGCGGAAACCCAAGAGAAAAAACGAAACAATGAGGGTGCCGAGGTGCGAGCACGTCCCGACGCCAGGGGGGAGCCGGCGTGGCGAGGGGAGGGAGAGGGGGCACGAAAAGCCGGGGAGAGAGAGACAGAGGTGGGCGCGCGGGTATCGTAGGGGCCCTAACACACACCACAACAGCACCAGGTGGCGGCAAGCAAAACTTCCTCTCGCATCCCCTTCCTTCCCTCCTCCCCCCTTTCCCCTCACGAGCGAGGTCGTACGTACTGACACACATGGGGAGGGCAGAGAGGAGAGAGAGGGGAGAGAGGGGGAGAGAGAGGAAGGGGAGGGCGGGGGGGGCCGAGGCTTCAAAAGGGAGATGAGCCCTATCGCGCAGCCTTATTTAGAAAGCCCCCGCGCGCCAGGGGTGTGCAGCACGGGCCGGCGCGGCGGCGGGGCCCTCTGTGTGACGGCGCCGCCCGGAGACTTGGACGAGGCAGTCCGGAGTCCACCGGGGGGGGGCCGGGGGGGGCCGGGGGGGGGGGGCCGCACAGCTAATACGCTTTTGCCGGGCGGCCCCAATCCATCGCCCCCCCCCCTTTTTGCCCCGAGATGGTCAAGCCGGGGGGGCAGGCAAGCGGGGCGGGGGCGGCGGGTCCCGAAATTCGCCCCCCCACCCCCCCCCCCCCCCCCCCCCCCCGGCCGGAATTGTCGCGTGGGCATAACGGGTTTTTCCCGGCCCCCTAGGAGGGCCGTGGACCCCCCCCGATACTAACATGTCGATGGTGAATACATTTCTCTCTTTCTCTCCCTTTTTTTTTTTTTTTTTCGAAAGACTCGTTGCGCGGCAAGGAGGGCGAAGGCCGGCCGCCGCGGTGGGCCGCGCCCCAGGAGGACCGGGGGACCGTTTTTTAAATTTAGCAAATGCCCCGATGTGCCGCGAAATTTGATTTCGGTGGGAGGCACTTGAGGGGGAAAAACGAAGGAGAAGAAAAAATTTAGTTACATGCAAACCTTGGAAACCCTTTGTTTTTGGTGCTTTAAATAAAAAAAAAAAATTTTTTTTGAAAAAAAAAAAATCCAATAACATTAGGCATGTAAAAAAGCTGGCTGAAGGCCCGGGCCCTTTGGTGGCGGGGAGAGAGGGAGGAGGGGAAAAGAGAGAGGAGAGGGGGAAGGAGAGGGGGGGGGGAGGGGATTTAAAGGGGGCCCCCGGGCGATAGCGATAACACGGCCCGGGGAGGAAGGTTTATGTGTGATGACGGCGGGGCAGAAGCGTCCCCCTGCGGACGACTCGGATTAATCGGGAGGGCCCGCGGCGGCGGCGGCGGCGGCGGCGGCGACGCGACGGCCCGTCGTCAAAGTAAGGGTGGGGAGGCGACGGTTTGGTGATGCCGCCCGCCGGCCCGCCGACAGCCGCGGCCTGGCGGCGGGCTGTCGACCGCGGCTTCACACACGGTGCGTAGCAGGGCGGGGACACGACGGGACCAGGTTGATGCCGCAGAAGAGGGCAGAGAGGGGAGTTTCCAGGGGGCGCGGGAGGAAGGCGTTTTGCCTGGACGATCCGGGGGCCCCGTGATTGGGATAACTGAACTCCGGCGGCGTCCCATAACGCTTTCACTCCGCGGTTGACGCGGCCGGGGACAAGGCTCGCACTGTAATGCGCCCGGGGGGGGCAGTTGGGGAGTAGTGAGGGGGGGGGGGGAGAAAAAAAAAAGTGACATACACACTGCTTGTGCCAGGCAACGCGCCCGCCGCGCGCGAGGGGGCAAAACTCACACCAACATAAAAGGGAGAGACAGAGGAGGGGGGGGGGGGGCGAGCGAAAGAAAATGGGAGACGTGTGGAAAGAGTGGCGCGGCAGAGGCAGGTAAACCGCGGGGGCTCTCGGGGGAGGAAGCGCAGCCAGGGACCCCCACATTCCCTTAGCAGAAATTGTCGTGGTGACACCCGGCAGCTCCAAGGCCCGGGGGTACGCCGTCCCAGAGGGCACAAAGCAAAGAGGCAGCGGGGTGGGAGGGGGGGGTCCCGAAACCCCAAGCCGGCCCCGCGGCCCCCCGGGGCCCCGGCCCCAAAGGGGCACGGGTCACGCCCTCTCGGGGGGGTGGCAGCTGCCGGTCTGTGGGTTGGGCAGCCAACCGTTTGGCAGCGCGCGGCCGCGGGTCCCGAGGCAGAACCTGCAGGGGAAACCCCGCAGCAGCAGGCCTCATTGTACGCACACCTTCCCAAACACCGGCCCCCACCGCAGGGCGGGTACCTGCCCCGGGCCCGTGTTTTGTGCGTCCTGCGTGTCTCGTCAAGCCACCACCCAAACCACAACCGCACTTAATTTTATGGCGCCCGGACGCGGGGGCCCCCGGGCGGCGGCGGCTTCGGGCGGCGGCCCCCCACCCAAAAAAAAAACTAATTAGGCGCGATTAAAGAGAAAATATGGCGGCGCATGGCGAAAAAAAATTTTTGTGGCGGGCCCACAATATGGGTGAAAATTGAGGGGGGAAAAAAGGCGCGCGGGCGCCCCGCAAAACCTCCAATGCCCCCACCCCGCCTAGCCCGTAAGGAACCCCGGGAAATACACGTCGGGGGGGTCGAGCCCCGGGGCCCCTAACACACCCCCACACACACACACCGGGGGGGGGAGTCACCACATGAGGCGAGCAATAACACGCCTGCTTTTTTGGGCATTTTGTACGAAACTGACGCGCGGCCAACGGGCCCCCCCATTTCCTCCGAAACGTAGCGGC
>JAPTSV010000176.1:0-11547 GCA_026979955.1 Megalurothrips usitatus
TGTCCGGTGATGCCTTAAGTGGACTAATCCGCGCCAGGCAGCGATAAACAAGGTTAGCTCTCGCGGCTTATTTCCGGTGGACAAACATGCAGGAGATCGTGGAGGTAGACGAAATGACAATACAGGTGGGTTACTACTACGATACTTACCTGGCGCAGGTTTTCCATCTACACTGCCAAGGTATTTATCTACTCAAACACGCTGGTGGGACTTCATTGTCGTCACGTCAGCTTTTACTCACACGCTAGCCGGCACTCCCTTCCCTTGTGCTCTGACACAGGGAAGGCGAGCCGTTGCCGCGCTTTGCCGTAGGCTCTCGGGCAGCCCGCCTCGTTCGCGCCGTACGGTTCCGACGCCGCTGAGCGACCTCCGGCCACTTACCCGGGGTCGCTGCGCCTCGCGCAGAGCGAGGCGTGCATTGTCGGGCCGCCGGGCCAAGCCGGGCGGGGACAACACCTTGCAGGCCAGGGCTGGGCGGCCCGCGTATGAGATTAAAACGGTGCACTGACCGTTACTGAAAAACTGTAATTTTAAAACTGCCCCGTTCCATTACAAAACTAATACATACCTTCAAATATCCTTTCATTTTAAAAGAACAACTCATAAAATTTAAATAGGCGGCAACGTCACCAACCCAAACCCGTGCAAAACTTCGGGCCTACCAGTGTCCCACTTAGAGGGACAGTATTTTTATTTCTCCCCGACCCCACACTCTGCCGGGGTGAGGGCAGGGCGCAGGGTTTAGGGCCTGCCCCGGCCCCCTACGAGGGACCGTCCTTGATTTTAGATAACAATTATTGGCTGAGCGATAGCGAAGCCCTGGACCGATTGGGTAAAAAATGTTTTGTCTGTCTGTCTGTCCGCGCGATATCTCGAGAACGGTTTGACATAAAAAGCTCAAATTTGGACCACATCTTTCTTGAATCATACCAGAGTCAACCTCCCCTCAGGGGCACCGCAGCCCAAGCGGTTTCATAGATAATTTTCACATGTGGTCCAAAATTATAAATCCGCCGGTTGGGTAAAGTCAGTATGCGCCTGCTGTTGAGGGGGGGGGGGGGGATCAGTGACGCGAGCGGATTACGATCGCTGAGGTTAGGTAAGTAGGGGTCAGGGTAGGTTAGGTTCAGGCAGGTAAGGGTAGGTTAGATCTGGTTGAGCGGCATTGATAAGGAAAGGCTCACGTTCGGAAGCCAGAACATGAGCGTGGTTGCGACCGTGCGGAGAGAGTGACGCCCGCAGGGCGTCCTACTGACTCGCCCCGCAGGGTCCTTCTCAAGCGGCAGCCGCCGGCAGGCCAAGGTAGGCGTGCGCCAGGCGTGGAGTGGCGGAACAGTGATTCGCGATGAGCGAAGCCTCATGGCGTACGCCTTCCTTGTTTATTATTTGGACATATCTTTTACTTCCACTCACTACTTATTATTTTAATCAACCGGGCCGCAGCCAGAGGCTGAGGGTCTCTTGGCGGAGCCAACCGTTGGGTTTCCCTCCTGGTCTGGGTTTTAATGGCTTTGGGCAATTTTTAACTTACGTCAAAAATGCCGGTAATTCGGCAACCTTCGGGGAGCCCCCGAAGCGCATCCAGACTCGGTATGAAAAATTTCGCAGCACGCAACGACGCCCGGGAATATTTTCAGAATATTTAATATATATTTTAATAAAAAAAATAAAAATAATAATAACCCCCACATTTTTTATCTCTAGTTGGGGGCATCTCTGGGATGATAGGGGACCATTCGTTTCACTTTATTTCTTACATTTCTAAAATTGAGCAAAACTTCAGGACATTTAGTACGATTATATATTTTTCTTAGCCTATTTCTTTTCTTAAGAAGCTTACGTATATCATCATCCATCTATGGAGCAGATGTCTGTTTAAAGTTCTTGGTACTAATGGGAGCATGTTTATCCATGAGAGAATTTAAAATCAAATCAAATTTCACCACCTTCCCATCAAGCTCCTTTTCATTGTATACTTCACACCACTCTGCCTGTTCTACATCAATAAATCTTCAGTATTAATCCTAATACAATTCCTGTAAGTAATTACTTGCTTAGTAGAACGGGGAGTTAAGAGATTAGAAGAGGCAAGAGTAAGATCATGCTCCGAGAAATCTGATGCTAAAGTATGTCCAAATGTTAGAAGCTTTTCAGGACAACTGCTACATATTACGTCAAGAATTGAGTCACAAGTTTTAGTATGAAATGTTGCCCCATGAGGAACGCATTTTAAATTACAAGAACCTAATGAATCAGGTACAACAGGAGCATCATCTCCACCTCTTCCAAACCCAGCATTAACATTACCCACAAAAAAAGAATATTTATACTCTGGTGAAAACCTGTAAAAGTCATCAATAAATGCACTCACATAGCCTCCTTTATGTTCTCTGTACATACCAGCCATTGAGATTTTATTGGTTCCAATCAAAATATCTAGCAGGATGTAGTCTGGCTTTGAATAATCTTCACAAGATATAGTCAGCACTTTGACAGTATACTCATTTTTGACAAACACTGCCACTCCACCACCTTGCCTGCCCATTCTGTTTGCATTATACACTTTGTAACCTGGAAGCAGAAATACATGTTTATCATCTTTCAACCATTTTTCAGAAGATACAATAATGTCTATTCCACAGTTAGAAAAAGTGTCTATAAATTCAGATTGGTGTGCTGTATCTCTCAACGATTAAGTATTCAAATGTTTTTCAGTTTCTTGGATTGTTCTCTATTAATATTCACTACATAATCTCTAAGACAAGGAAAGTCTCTTTCACACATGGAATGACACAGAACCAGCACAAGTCTGTCAGTTTTAGGCTGAGCGAAAGCGAAGCCCTTACCCGACTAGGTCAAAAATGTTGTGTCTGTTTGTTTGTTTGTCCGTGCGATTTCTCGAGAACGGTTTGACGTAAAAAGCTCAAATTGGGACCGTATCTTTCTTGCATTATACCAGAGTCAACCTCCCCTCAGGGGCACCGTAGCCCAAGCGGTTTCTTAGATAATTTTCACAAGTGGTCTAAAATTTTATATCCGACGGTTAGGTGAGGTTAGTACGCGCCATGCGCTTGTCGTGGAGGGGCGGATCGGTGACTCGAGTGTGTTACGGTCGCTTAGGTTGGGTTAGTGGAGGTTTGGGTAGGTTAGGCTCAGGTAGGTTAGGACTTGTTGAGCGGCATTAATAACGAAAGGATGATGTAAGATACGTTCGGAAGCCAGAACATGAGCGTGGTTGCGACCGCGCGGAGTCCTACTGACTTGTTGGCCCCGCAGGGTCGTAGTAGTCAGGTGACAGCCGCCGGCAGGCCAAGGTATGCTTGCGCCAGGCGTGGAGTGGCAGAACAGTGATTCGCGATGAGCGAAGCCTGTTACGCCACGACGCGGTCTGGCGTACTCCTACCGTGTAGTACGCCAGAGCGCGTCGTGGCGTAACAGGCTTCGCGCAGCGCGAATCACTGTTCCCCAACTGCACGCCTGGCGCACGCCTACCTTGGCCTGCCGGCGGCTGTCACCTGACGTGTAGGACCCTGCGGGGCCAGTCAGGAGGACGCCCTCCGGGCGTCACTTTCTCGTCACGGCCGCAACCAGGCTCATTTTCTGGCTTCCGAACGTATCTTAGGTCATCCTATCCTTGTCAATGCCACTCAAACAGTCCGAACCTACCCTGACCTGCCTGCACCTAACATACCCAGGCCTCCACTAACCTAACCGAGCGTAACCCACTCGAGTCACTGATCCGCCCTTCCCTGACAGGCGCACGGCGCACACTGACTTCACGCAACCGGCGGATTTTAAATTTTAGACCACTTGCGAAAATTATCTAGGAAACCACATGGGCTGCGGTGCCCCTGAGGGGAGGTTGACTCTGTTATGATGCAAGAAAGATGTGGTCCAAATTTGAGCTTTCTACGTATAACCGTTCTCGAGAAATCGCGCGGACAAACAGATAGACAGACAAAACATTTTTGACCCAGTCGGTCCAGGGCTTCGCTGTCGCTCAGCCAATAATGTAATAAATGTTTAATATAGGAACGAAAACAAAATAATCATTTAATGACAAGAACAAAATAATACTAAGTTATTGAACACTAGCAGATTACAATACAGGCCGTTTGAAGCGAGCCCGAGTGCGCGCGCCGAGCCGCTTCCGCCCCAACATGGCGGCGGGTTCCCCCTGGCAGCCGCCCGGCTCCGCATTGAGCTCGATAACTCCGAGTATCTCTTCTATTATATCATTGACCCCCAGATATCTTGCTATTCACGGATTCGCAATAGAACAACGCACCCGATGATATGTGTGTGCGCGATCTGTACCGTTTGAGTTTTGGAGAAAGTCGATTTATCTGCGACGGGACCCCGTTTTACCATAAGAGCCCATGTAAAATTGGGTTATTTTTAAACGCCAATATCTCAAAAGTTAGTCCAATGACATGATATTTTGAAGACACCATTGTAAAAAGCGCGATTTCATGCTTCAATGAGCATACTTTTGAGGGTTTTCACCGTTATTACCTCTGGCGGACGAACTACCTTAAATCCTTGGGCGCAGTCCCACGCAAATCAACAAAACATTTATTAGGAGTACCTGACTTTGAGAAATGGCTTGAGCCATCATCTCACACTTGTGGGGTGGCAGAAGGCTCCAACCATAAATAGAGCAATGGATATTGTTAAGGTGCGGGTACGCCGGAATGAGAGACGTATCAGAGAGCACAGAATGTATTCGACAGAGCGACTAGTGTACAGAAGACGGCCAGCGGTTGCCATGGTCACCGGTAACAGCTGACGGTCGGCGGAGGCGCAGGGGCGCTCCGTAACACTTTCCCCTCCGTTAACGAACGGGACTCGAAGCCGGTCACTCATCGGGATGCTAGGACTGGGACGGAGGGACGGTCTCAGGGGGGCGCAGTGCACGATCGACAGGGGTAGGCCGGGAGGGGATGCGTGCGCGGGAAGGACTACGTTGGCCGGGAACAGGAGGCGCGCCGGGCTCAGCGCAGCGGCACGGAACCAGGACAGGGTCAGGGCCTGCAAACCAGAGTGCGTCTGATTTCTGTTGAATAGAACAGGAGTCTCATGAGATAGAGAACGCACTGACCGGGTCCAGGAGATCGGACGAGCGCGAATTATTGAACCACTAGAGTGCCTCATTGATAAGTGCACTCGTCTTACAATGAAGGGTTTGGTTTGGGTTTGGAACGATCTGTCACAACGAGTTACCGCTCACGTTGCACCGCGCATGGCACAAACCACGGACATCCACTGAGTAGCGGACGCTACACAGCACCGCCAATCCTCTCCCGCCAACACACAGCAGATGTCTGGAGTCAAGGGATTCGCAGATTCGGCTCCGCAGCGTGGGGGCGCAGCGCGAAGTCTAGCGAGACACAAAAACTCTTGTGCAGGCGTGCCGGATTGCACTTCTGTACTATGCTTCTCAAATGTTTTGTCGCGAGGGACTACTCCGCGCGGCAGAGAATTGCCCGACTGTCTCCGGTAAGGTGCGGATCGGCAACGCCGTGTCTGGGTGGTGAGGCGGGGACGGGCGGGGGAGGCGCGAGCTCCGACTGCTGGTGGACCCCGGCGGACGTCAGAAGCCCAGGAATCACCCTAGCAACATTGAAAAGTCGTTAGATTTAAACCGTTCGAAATTTTGTCTTACCCGACTCTCCTATTCATCAGTGATTGACAGGCCCATAAACCCGGAGCGCTGCGTGCATCGGGACAAGCACGGGGGACGGGGAGGGGGGGGGGGCAGCAGCCAACAGTTCGACTCCAAAAAATCGTAATCGCACTGTTTTGAAGACAATCATGAACTGGGCGCTCGCACTTCGCCTCTGGAGGGGCCGAGGGCGCCGAAAGCGGAGCTAAGCACCCTCTCTGCGCACGGCTGCAATTCTGTCCCCTTTCTATCCCACTTTCACCAGGCATCTCCCTCTGTCCCTCTCGCTCAGCGGTGTGCCTCCCCCCGCCCTCTACCCATTCGCGGTCTCTTCCGCCCCCCTGCGCAAGCAGGGGCCAGGGTGCTGCTAGGCCGCCGCCGTGTCTCCGCAGGTCAGCTGGAGCCGGGCCGTCCTCGTCTGGCTCGCGCCGTGCCATTCAGGCATTCGCGCTGCACTTATTAGTCGCGCCCCCGCCCGCCTCCGCCTCACCACCCGGACACGGCGTTGCCGATCCGCACCTGACCGGAGACAGACGGGCAATTCTCTGCCGCGCGGAGTAGTCCCTCGCGACAAAACATTTGAGAAGCATAGTACGAACGGGTACGAACCAACACGGCTTCATCTTCAACCGACCCGGGCACGAAGATGTTGAACACACGATTTTCACTCACTATCCTTCACTACCCTTCTTCCCCCTTACGAAAACAATTCGGGACACGTGGAATCGTATGCCGACACCTCTGACACCAAGTGTTCAGGTGCGGGTACGCCGGAATGAGAGACGTATCAGAGAGCACAGAATGTATTCGACAGAGCGACTAGTGTACAGAGAGACGGCCACACCCAGAAAAACGTATTCTTGGACAACCCCTATGCTAACTTTTACTTGGACCAATACCCGATAAGACAAGTGTTTTGGTTCAAGTCTTTTTACACATTGAACGAAGAAAATTTGGCCCTTGGGTGAAGACAAAATAGGCATTGGAGCCGCATAAGGCTAAATTAGACTTGATCCAAGTAAATAATCTTGGTTCAAGCCAAAATTCTACTTCAACCGAGAAGTCATTTTTGTGGGTGCAGCGGTTGCCATGGTCACTGGTAACAGCTGACGGTCGGCGGAGGCGCAGGGGCGCTCCGTAACAATATCACGTGAATCACTGACATTCTGTACTGGATTACTCTTAGGAGAAATGCATGAGATGGCGAGTACTTTATCTATGGTCCCATTGGAAAGTGGGCAGCGACCGTATAGGGAAACACGGGGCAATAATCTCATACCTTGGAAAGACAGCCGACTCCTCTAGAAGTGGGCACTGTCCTCTCCCACTCTCAAACAGCACCTGCATACAACGAAAAAAGAGTCAATGTGTTATCAGGCCACATAACGGCACCGGCATTGCAATCCACACGGATGTGAACGGAAGTGCATACAAGACAGGAAACTAACCAAACGCAAACGTCACAAACACGTGATATCGCCGCCTGCGAAAAAAACAAACAAAAGCAATTACACCTCATGTCAACGGCGAAGTGGCGTCCGCAGAGCACTGCCAAATTCAGGAACTGACACAAAACCGCATTACTCAAAAACATGGCAAGCGGGCCAATAACTAAAAGTTAACAAAGTCGGCCGGCGGGAATGTCGCTGTTGGTCGACTCACCTGAAGTAGACGATGTCAAAGAGTGGCCCGGTGCGGGAGACGTTCGTCCCAGCTGATCAGCGAGCCGCTGCAGAAAGGGGCGGGGGTGGACCGCGCGCAACCAGCCACAGCCCCGCAACAGACGACGGCGGCGCCACTATGCACCACCACGCTGGTGTTTCGTCTCTGTCGCACTCATGGGCGCTCATGGGTCATCCCTTCGGGGTGCGAGAGAGACGGAGCGACGAAACGAGCAGCCAGGACGGCGCGCTGCGGCGGCGCGAGTGGATAGCAGGAGCGGGGGAACGAGGGCAGCCCGCCGAAGTCAGAAGGTGCATTGGCTGCCCACCTACCCGGCGCTTACATCACTGACATTGACATTGATCGTCCAACAGCATTTGTAACAATAGAAAATTCTCCTGTGAAATTACATGGTTTCTCTACTACGCCATAACTTAAATGTATATTCACCCTGAAGTATGCGAGCTTAAAGGAGTCACGGAAAATCACAGGCAGTAAAAGCAAATTTACATTTAGATTGTTGCTTACAATGCCGTTATTTCCTGCACATTTACCACACCAGTGGCGATTCTACAAAAACGCTAGTAAAATTCTAAAGTCTGTGGATGTTTACACACTTTCACCGTGAAAGAGCAGCAAGTTGTCGCGAATTTACAAGTAGTCTCTGTAATATTACACTAATAGTAATTTTACCTTCAATAACGTGTGACTTCCCATTGGTCTGTAAATTAACGTTAGGAAGTCCGTAAAATTGTACATAATTTTTCTGTACAATCGCGATTTTTTTTTACAGCGACGTGGGAAGAATTCTGAGCTTTTCATATTTGTCCGGCACTGGCAGGGATAGAGAGTGTTCTCTGCATACTATTCCCACCACTCCTGATAAAAATGCTCGGGGCATTGGGTGCCTTGGCGACTAGTACACCCTAAACTGTGAGGGGAGAGGAAATTTGGTGAAATTCCATGAGCCCGCTGCTTATTTAAACATTAATAATGAAGTTTTGTCTTCGGTGCAAGGAATTTCTTTGAATAAAGTGATGGAAACAAACCCAGGTGGTCGCTCTTTGTTTTCAGGCAGCGACTCTGAAGCGGATGAGTCACCTAATTCTACTCACTCAAGAACTTCCGTGCAAATCCCAACCGGCCCCACATCACTTCCTGAAAAGAATTCATCTTGCCCTCGCAGGATGTCACCAAAACGGAGTGCCTCTTCAATGATTGGGGCATCCACTCAGCCTAGTAAGGAACAATTTGCTCCCATTAAAAGGCCACCAGATAAGGGAGTATTTGTGCTTGTACAGTTTGAGAAGAAAAGTGGAATTGTGTTTTATGTTGGTAATTTCTTGAGTGATGTTGATGATGACAATGATGCCCTGGCGAAAATGGGAAACGCTCTCGGGAGAGCGTTGTTGAAGGCGTTTGAGGGCGTTTGAAGGCGTTTGTGGGCGTATTAGGGCGTTCTGAAGGCGTTTCTGAAACGCCTTCGAAGAGAGTGAACAGACACGCCTTTGACAACGCCTTCCGAGGGCGTTTTTTGTCTACGCTCAGCGAAGGCGTTTTGAGAGCGTGTTGCGCGAGGGCGTATTAAGGCGTATGGAAAACGCCCTCACTCCGCCCTTGGAAGGCGTTTTGCTGGGCGTTGCGAAAACGCTCTTCGCGGAGGGCGGATTTGAGCGTATAGCAAACGCCCTCACTCCGCCCTCAGAAGGCGGTCCGCTGGGCGTTTCGAATACGCTCTACGTGTAGGGGAGCCCGGGCGGGTCAAAAAACGTTCTCACTCCGCCTTCCGAAGGCGTATTTCTGGGCGTTCTGAATACGCTCTGGGCGGAGGTGAGTCTAGGCGCGACTGAAAACGCCCTCACGCCGCCTTCCGAAGACGTTTGCTGGGTGTATCGGATACGCTCTTCCGCCTCAAATGGATTTTGTATATGACTGTGCGTGTTAGTCGGTATTTTGATGGCGGATTCAAGCATTCGTCTGCTTTCATACACTGAGTTTGTATGTTGATTGAGGCATGATGATTCAGTTGATTCAAATATTCCGCAAGCTATCCGAGAAGCCGTTAAAGAAATGGATTTTAAAATACGTGCACGCATTGAGGTCCGATAAAGGATTGAGTTTGATGTCTCTGTTCGTCTCCGTTCGGAGAGAACGTGTGGATTTACGGACCGTGTCAGTGCCGCCACACCACTCCGATGCACGAATCCGTCGCCTCCCTCTCCGCTGCCTCAACTTGATATGGAAAACCTCTGACCGCCCCATATTTCCCTTCCGCTCGCACTTAGCAGCGCGCGGCGACGCGTCCTGTGCCCCCACCTCCCCGCTCACGGCTAGCGACGGCGGCGCGCGCGCTGCCCTGCAGCCACGGAAGGCTAGCGCTAAAGGAGGGATCTCCTCGGGTCCCCTCCAGTGTCCCTCCGTGGCGCAGTTGGCAGCGTGCAGCGTCGAGAAGGTAAGTGTCCCGTGTTCTATTACTTGTGTGTGTATTCATTTCTTCCTTTCCACGAACGTTGCCTACGCTACCATAATGAGTGCGAGAGAGACAGAATGCTGAGGAGACCCTTCGACCCTGACAGTAATTTATTGCTTTTGCCCGGTGCGTCCCCCTCCCCTCCCCGCTCCACTCCCTCCTCCTCCCGCCGGAGCCCCCACTCCCGCGCTGCGGCAGGGCGTGTGAGAGCGTTTTGCATCCGCCCTGCGTGTTCCCTCCGAGAGCGTTTACTAAACGCCCTCAAACGCCTTTTACGCTCTCCGAAGGCGTTTAGCGTAAACGCCCAAAGCGTGACAAACACGCCTTCCGAGGGCGTTTTCAGGGCGTTTGAAACTTTCGGAGAGCGTGAGCAAAACGCCTTCCCAGAGCGGATGCAAGAGCGTTCACTCCGCCTTCGATTTTCGCCAGGGTGTTCAGGTCTCACTTGGTCTCACTTGAGAAGGACTGTTGAAACTTCAGATACCATGAAGTTTGCAGTTCCTCACTTGCCGGATGAGCCTTATGTTTTGTTATAATTTTTTTTGTTATATTTTGGATTCTGTGAACATGATTTTGCCAAAGCCCCGTCGCTCAGGTTTGAACCCTCAATATTATTTATATCAATTTGATATTAGTTTAGAAGGCCTGAATGTGTACTAGTGGACCGTGACAAGTTACGGCACACTTTGTGAAGTTGCTGTTTCTAGTGTTACATATTTTTTGTTAATTGAATTGAAAATACTTTGTCATAAGTTTATTTTGACATTTGCTGGTAGATATATTTCATATTGTCGCCAATGTTCATTACTAGTCTTATTTAGCATCACTTAGATAGGTGTAGTATTTCTTGTTGTGCCATGAATATTCTTCTGAAATTGTTTAGATGCAGTGACCATGACTTGGTTTTGTTATTTTGAATTATTCCTACTTTGGAAAGTGTCCATTTTATTTTGTAACCATTTACTAGTCTCACCTACTTTTAGTTTTATGTTGTTATAGAAGAAAGTCCTTTTAGTAATTTTGTGACTGCGTTAACTGGTCTCATCCAGTTTTACTGATATGTTGTAGTTGTGCCCAAATGTTTGTGTGTGTCCAATGTTGACTGATGAAAAAGGGTCAATAAACCTTTACTAACAATTTATGTTATCTCAAAACCATGACCTATTAATTGAACTTAACGGCTTTGTAACACTTGGGTCAAATGTGGGTCTAAATTTGGGAAACTACTATAATTCCACCTTAAGATACTGTGCAGGAAATATCATGCTCTCATTATATTTATAATACTTTTCAAAAGCAGCTAATAAACAAAACAATCACATAAGTAGTCAATTGAAGCAGACACCAACAAAAGCAAGAAAGCTTAAACAACACACATTAGGAAGCTTGGCCAAAGCAAAATGTTACTAATGAATCTCTGCTCTCGTGACAGCAAAGAAACAATGACATTCCTTTTATTTGGTAAATTAGTTTTTTCAGTTTAGTATAAATGAATGTACCAATTATAAAATACCCGCTTCTACTTTTATTGGTCTCTGCACGCTCCGAATATATTTGAACCAGAGTCTGGTTCACTCTTTCACCCCCTACGAGGAAGTGGCAAGACAATTTCATTTTTTAGAAAGATTAGTTTTAGATATCATAGCTACTCACTTGATACCAAGCTAGGGAATCAAAGTAGGATGCCAAAAGTTGGCTCTCACTTGAACACATTTCTAGACCTTAATACTATGCAGCAAAATGAGGCTGT
>JAPTSV010000177.1:0-11490 GCA_026979955.1 Megalurothrips usitatus
CTTACATTTAAAGATTACCATGGTTTTGGGGGTTTTCACCATAAAATTATGAAAGTGGTTTTGTTTATGTTAGAAATGAAAATGAGCGCTGTTCTGAAATTTATTTTGGATGCAGTTAACCATATGTCAAAATTGTCCCTGAAGAGTTGCTGTGTTGAAGGCTCCCCCCCCGGAGGTGATCTGTGTTGTAAATTGGAACCCTGACGAAAATTGTGTTTTTCTAATCACTAAAAGGGATTTCGCTTTGCTCAAAAAGCGTTCAAAGGAGGAAACATTTTTTTTTGTGTTAGTTACTTTTGTGTGGTGTACCGGGTGTCTAAAAAAAATTATTTTTATTCAGGTGTACGGCCAAAGTCAGGACGAAGGAGAGAGGAAAAACGGAGACCTAAATTTATTTAAATTTATTGCAATTGATCTGATCAGTATAGGGACGCAGTATTGAAACCCCAACGCAGTACTTGCTTCGAAATCATTGTTTTTTATTTTTATGCATGTTTACCACTGGTCGGGGACTTGATAAGGATCATAGAAAAGAGTTTTTAAAAACAATTTGCTTTGTTTTTAGTTTTGTTTCTTAAACACCAGTGGCGCCCAGGGGGGGGAGCGGGGGAGCGGCCGCCCCCCTGTCAAGGGGGTGGTGGGGGGTCGCGGTGGGTGGGGGTAGGCAGTGGGGAGGGGAGGCAGGGGGAAGGAGAGGAGAAAGGGAAGGAGAGAAGAAATGGAAGAAAATGAAAACATAAATAAAGGGTTATGGGGTATGGGGAGCGAACGGTAACCCAACCCCACCCAGGGCGATTTAAAGTTTCGCTGGTCCCTGAAAAAAATTTTGTTTTGGTAAGCAAGGTGACGGCACGGCCGGGCTGGGTGAAACCCTTACAAATTTTTTAAATACAGGAGTATTAAATCCACCCCCCCCCACACACACAAAACACCCCCGTACCTCCAGAAATCCGTAATAAAACTGGCGCCAAATTACGGTCCCTTTTTCCAAACCGCCATTTTTGTTGCTGCACCTAGGAGCGAAACTCCGTGTAAAACGTACCAAAGGTTCATCTTCCCGGTCCCTGGACGCCAATTTTTTGGTTACTCTAAGGGGTGGAAAACCCCCCCTTTAAATCCGACATGTCGAAAATCGCCCCGAAGGGGCCCAAAAAACCCATGTAGCGGGCAAAAATTGTCAATTTTTCAGTCGGCGTGAACTCATGGACCATTGAAGCTGCTGTTCCCGAAATTTTTTGACGCCCCACACCATCCCCTTAAATTTTTGGGGGGGGTGGGGGGGTTTTTGAAATTTGGGGTCGTAGAGTTTCGAAATTATGCAAAGGGTAGCAGAGGGCTCAGGGGCGTCAAAATACCCCGGGGCGACTTAAAAGACACCCTTAAAAATTAATAAACTCGAAAAAACTGAAAAATTGGCTTGTTTTACGTATTTTGGGCCCTCCCGCCCCTCTCAGTCGGTTTTTGGGTAGTGCGGGGACGGTTTTTTACAGTTCGAACCTTTACAAAAGGCCCCAAAAGGGGGGAAATCAAAATCTCGAGGGCTTAAAAACCTTGAAACTACAGGGGGCATACCCCGCAAGCGATTTCAAGAAAGAAAATTTTTGAATCGAATTTTTTGGCCGCAATTTTGCGCGAATATGCCACGCCACTGTAATCTCGAAAAAGTGCGGGCTTTTCGTTTCCATGGATTTTGTGGCCTGTAAGAGTGATTTTTTGGGATGCCCACGCTTTAACAATGGGGTGTAAGGTCTTGCTACCCCAATTTAAGGGTTAAAAGCCGTCGAGATTTTGGTTGTCCTTTTGGGGCCCTATTTGTAAAGGTTCAAACTGAAAAAAAAACCGTTTCGTGCAACACCCAAAACTCGACTGAGAGCGGCGGTAAGGGACGCAAAATGACGTAAAAAACCACCTAATTTTTTAGTTTTTTTTGAGTTTTTTACACTTTTATGGTTCGATTTGAGTCGCGCCGGGTATTTTTTACACCCCTGAGCCCCTGCTACCTTTTCGATCAATTTCGAAACTCTACGACCCCTAACTCAAAAACTACCCCCACCCCCCAAAATTAAGGGATGGTTGTAGGGCGTCGAAATTCAGGAAACAGCAGCTTCAATGGTCCCTGGTTTTACGCCGACTGAAAAAAATTTACAATTTTTCCCCCACATGGGGTTTTTTCGGCGCCCTTCGCGGGATTTTCGACATTGTCGGAGTTAAGGGGATGGTTCCACCCCTTAGAGTGAACCCAAAAAAAATTTTGGGTCCCGGGACCCCGAGATGAACCTTTGGCACGTGCTTACACGGAGTTTTTAGCTCTCTAGGTCGACGCAACAAATGCGGACTTCGGAAAAAAATGGACCGCTAATTTTTTTCCCATGATGTAGGTCAGTAACACCCCCAGCAGGTGGAAGCCCCGGGGTTTGGGTTTTAAAAGAGGGGAAAATGAGGAGAGAGAGAGACCCACGTCGCTTGTGGGGTGAATGCCGACCGGTAATACCTTTGTTCGTACGATAGTAAAAAAAAATTTTGGGAGCTGGGGCGGGGGGAGGGGGGGGGGGGGCTTTGGGGTGGTGGTGGTCTTAAGAAAAGCGGTTTCGCTCCCCCTCCAAAAATTTGTGGGGGCGCCACTGTTTAAACCAAAACATCTTGATTCATCGTGAATCTTCAGTAAAAAAAAAAAAAGTGTTTTTAGGTAAATTTCGGTTGAAAGTTATTTTTCCTTTTTTTTGCATTAAGTTATCCCAAGCATTGGGGGAAAGGCGAGGAAAAGGGTTTTTTTTAAAATATATACTCAAATTTAAATTTTTTTATTGGCAAGGTGGGATTCCATTTTAAACAAGAAAGTGTAAACTAGTGGAAAAAAAAGGGGAAAAAAATTTTAGTACATTAATTCCCTTCCTCAAAATTAACTGCCCGGGAGGCGCATTTTTAGCGGGCCCTTTTTGGGCTTCAAATGACAAAATTCTTTTAAAGGGCAAGGGCCCTCTTTCAATGACCCTTTCAAAAAAAAAGGAAAAAGAATTATAAGGTGTCCTGCGTTAAAAAACTGGGGGCCATAAATTTTTACAAAAAGTAAGACCCAATGACCTTCTTTTAATAAAACCCCGGAAAGGACACGACATTTTTGGTTTGACATCCACACTCGCCATACACAAAGCCCAAACCCTACACCACCAAAGCCCAACAGTATAAAAAATTCGGGGCTTTTCTTCAAAAAAGATGTGAACATCTGGAATTGGGGGCGGCAGATTCATTCACTTGCCAGCGGAAATCAAACAGAGCGCTTTCGGGGGCCCATTTTGTACGCGTGTCGCCGCACGACCCAAATTTTAAAAACGAAAAACTGGGTTTTCCGTAACCCCCGAAATTCAAAAAGGGAGTGAAATTTACTCGTGGCTTTTATTTCTAAGTGTGTTTGGGTTCGAGCAAGTTTGAAAAAAATTAAAGGTTGCTATTCTCAGGGGAGGCATTTTAAAAAAAATTCATTATAGTCGTTTTTTTTTCTGCCTTTTACACTCTTTGTCACTGTTTCAATGCAGTTTTTCATGCTCTTTCCAAATCTGTTTAGATTTTTTGAAAACCCTTAAAAAATTTGGCTGAGTTATTTTTTCCCTTTTTGCTACCTTGTAACGGGCCCTTTTACCCAAAAACCCCCAAATCAGATATTTATCATTAACTCGCAAACCATTTTTTTTTAAGCAAACCGGGTTTGACTTGGCTCTTTTTTAAAATATTGGGCCCGGGGACCCACAAAAATGAACGAAATC
Organism: Megalurothrips usitatus; assembly: GCA_026979955.1. Lineage (NCBI taxonomy): Eukaryota > Metazoa > Arthropoda > Insecta > Thysanoptera > Thripidae > Megalurothrips > Megalurothrips usitatus. Next base: position 3,762 of record JAPTSV010000177.1, read on the forward strand.
GGTGAGATAAAGGGTTGTAAAGCGTGATGGTCTTAAAAAATTTTACCCCCTTGTCCGATCCCCAAACAATCCCCCCGGATAAAAATGAGTCACAGTCACCCGCCCAATTTTGGGGCCCAAAAAAAAAGGGCTTTGCGGGGGCTATTTTGAAAAACTCGAATTTAGACCCCAAAAAAATTAATCTCGGCTTTTAGTTTCGGCCCTTTTGATTAAAAAAAAGGGGGTGCTTTGTTTTTCTGGTAACAAAAAGAGCTTTAGTGTCGGGTTTCCCAAATCGTGGTACCTCAACCCAATTTTCCGAAATTTCTTATGGGGAAGGGGTAAACGGGGACCCCATTTTCTGAATCCGGGGATAAAGCAAAGTTTAACTCCGGTCTAAAAATCTGGACCCAAATTGTCGTTTTTTTAAAAAATTGGGCCTCTCCCAGCTCCAATTGCAAAAATTGGGCGATCATTAAAATTTGTTTCTTTGTGGGGCCCCGCATAGTTTTTTAAAAAATTAAAAAAACCTTTGGAGAAGTGATATAACTGTGTATTAAACTGTTGCCCGGTTCGTATTGTAAGCCGGGGATTTTTTAGCAATTGCGTTTTAATTTAAAAGGGTTCCTGTCGAAAGTGGGCCCCAAAAAAGAGGGGGGCTAGGCGGGATTAAATCTATACGGGTACCGAGGTGGGAAAAAACCCAATATAACGGAGATTAGGTTTTTTCCCCTTAAAGTTTTTTGCGGGGGCTTTTCCAAAAGAACCTTCGCTAGGTGTTACGTAGCCGAGGGAAATTTTTTGGCGGGCCGATAGCTAAGACCACATCTTTCTTGCATCTTTAACCCCCCCCTCAGGGGCCCCGCAGCTAAAGCAATTTTTTGGGAAAATTTTTAAAAGGGGGTTAAAATTTAAAATCCGCCGTTAGGGTGAGGTCAGTATGGCCTTTCCCCTTTGGTCAGGGAGGGGCGGATCAGTAAACCCCGAGTGGGTTACCTCGGTTGGGTTTAGTGGAGTCGGGGTGGGTTTTAGGTCAGGCAGGAAAAGGGGTAGGTCAGGACTGGTCGAATAGCATTGTTTCCCGGGAAAAGGGTGATGTAAGATACTTTTCCGGAAGTTTGGAACAGGGAGCGCGGTTGGGGCCCGTGCGCCCCAACTGACTGGCCCGGGGGCCCCTTTGCCCCCTTTCAGGGGGAACAGCCGCTGGCAAGCCAAGGGGAGGCGTGCGACAGGCGTGCGACAGGCGAGAAGTGGGAACGTGATTTTGCGAAAGGGCCGGAACCTGCCCCCCGGAAAAAGGGCCCCTCTTGTTGCAATGCCCGGAAACAATTTCTTGGTTTTGCTCTTTTATTTTTGTCTTGACGTGACTTGTGAAAAAAAACACAAAATTGTCCGGCCGGGAAAGACCGAGGAAACCCGGGGATTCGCGTTTCTTTAAACCCCCAAACTGCGTACTGATTTGTTTGTGTTGTCTGGCTTTTTCAGTTTCACAATTTTGGGGACAAAACTTTAAAGTCGAGGAGCCCTGTTCCTTCAGGGTTCATTTGTGCTTGAAGTGTTTAAAAAAAGTTTTGAATCTGGGAAGAGGGCTGGGTCGCACCTTTTGATTCCCCAAGGTATAAGCCGGGCCCTTTTTATGTTGCGTTTTCTTTTAAAAGAATTTGTATTCAGCACCTCAGACTAGTTTCCGTTTTGGGCCCCAGCGGAACGAGGACCCTTTTTATTTGAATATTACCCCTTTTTAGCCCCCCCGAAAAAACCCTTTCGGTAGAAAAAGTACAGGAGCCGGGCTTAAGTCTGATGCCCACTGTTTGGGTTTTTCGTTCGGCGGCTGTTTTGCGGGCTTTCGGGTTTTCAAAAAAAACTTTTAAAAATTTTTTAGGAGGGACTCCTTTTATGGTTTTTACATAAAGTTCGGTTTTGGCCCAAAAATTTTCAAATTTTTTCGCGTTTCTGGGTTTTTTGGAATTGTTTGATTTGTTTGGTTAGGGTTGGGCCCCTGCGTGTGGGGGCGCCCGCAACGCGGGACCCCCCCTCGCGTGTCGGGGCGGGTGAGGTTAGCGATTTTAAAACGTTACCCAAAAATTTTTTTACCAAAGGGGCACTTTTCTGGTGATCAAGGGGGGGGGGCCCGGGGGCCCCCCCCCGAACGCCCCGGCGGCCAAGTGGCCCAAATCCCCCCGTCGAAAAAAGGTGCCGGGGAAGCGGGGCGGAACCGGCACCGGGGGGTTCGACAGGGGGACGGGGCCAGCTTGGGTTTTTTTCCCCCTGGGGGTGTCATTGTAGCCCCCACTCGCGCGGCGCTTTTTAAAATACCGCGCCGGGAGTCGGGCCACAAAAAACCCCCTTTTTATAAACCTGAGACCAAGCCAAGGGCTAGCTTTGGTTTAAAAACTGAAGTCTAAAGTTTGGGTTTTTTAAAAAAAAGCTTTGGGCCCCCCCAAAAGGGGGGGATGATTGTGAATCTCTTTCTGTGGGCCGGGGCCAATTTGGGAGGGGCAGACGGGACGAATCACACCGCGCGGGCCGGGTGGGGGTGTCCTTTTGGGGGGGGGGGGGCGCGGGGTGGCTCCCCGTTGCCTGACCCCATCAGGTGGTCGTGACCCTTTAGCAGCGAGATCTTTCGTGCCCCTTTGGATCCGGAAGGTGAACCCCACCACCCCCGGGGCCGGGCGTCGGTGTTTGATTTAAACGGGTTCTGTTCCCGGAGTGTTCGCGGGGCGTTCGGAAAAAAAAGACGCTCTGTCCCCCCCCTCCCCCCCCCTTGCCTACGGTTTTGAGGAAAACAGGGTTCGATGTTTTTTTCCACTCTTTTCGAAAACCCCTCTGGATTTAGAAAAACGGGGGGTTTCCCGGGTTTTTGCACTGCAGCTTTGGGCCTTGCAGGGGAGCCCCTATAGAGCCAAACCCATTTTAAACCCCCCCCACAAAAACCCGATGCCCACTTGAAAAAGTAACGGCAGCCTCTGCGAAAAGGGTGCCGCTAAATTTTGAGCAGTGTTTTTGGCCGAAAAGGAAAGGGGGCTTCCCTCACTGGGGCGCCCGGAAGGGGGGGGATAGGCCAGGATCGATTCAAGGACCTTTGGCAAAAGAAATACCCAAAACCCCGGGGAAGCTTAAACTCCCCCCGAAAGTTTAAAAAAAAGTCCAAAGGGGACAAAAGAAAGGCTTTCCGCATAACAACAATAGGCTTTTGTTTTCCTGGCCAGAGCGCCACAATGCTAACTAATATACTTTCCCGCCCTGCGACCTTTTAAAAAAAAAAAAAATCATCCCTGCGGGGGAGGGAAGACACTACGTTTTTTCTCGTTATGGCGACCTTTGAAACACCCAAGGCACCCGTCCCGCCACGCGGGGGCCAATGTCCCACGTTTGCGTTGCCGGTCATTGTCGGCGGGCCCCGATGGGTTATGACGTCAAACGGTGGGGTTTGGGTGGTCGACTGATACTAGGGGTACGCCCGAAATTTTTCTGCGGAAATGTACGAGCGAAGGTGAGACATTAAAATTAACATGAAAAAATAGCTATCGCGAGGGGGAAATGCTTGTTTGAGTGCCGCTAGGGGGGGAAGGCCGCTGCAAACACCCACACGTGCACTTGCCTATGCCCCGGGCGCTCGTGAGGGTCGGGAAGGGGGGGGGGGGGGGTGGGGTGGCCCTCAAAATCATTTTTTTTCGAAAAGTTAATGTGCAAAAGCGTATTTGGGTAGTGTCGGGCATAAAACCACACCAAAAAAAATTTGGGTGGGGTTGGCCCATTTTGGGGTCGCCCGAGGCCCCCAAAGTACCAGTTTTGATGCCGGTTCCCCTTATCCCGCCCCCCCCCTGGGGCCCTGCTCTCGCGGGGGCCAACATCTGATCTTATAATTTATTTCATCAATAATACGACCAAAAAAAATTTAAAAACCCTTTCGATAACTTTTAGTGGTCGCCCCGGGGTTTTGTGCACGCGGCGCCCCGGGCGCCACCCGATTTTCCCAACCGTCCCGCCGCCAGGCCGGCGGGGGCTGCAGGGCGCGGGGCGCCCCGCTCTCCCAACGGGGGCCTACCTGCGGGGTGGCGTACCACTACGACGGCACCCCTCCACCCCGCGGGTGCGCTGTCTTTCCCCCCACTCCCTCCCCTTTTTGGGGTTTGTTCGAATTGAAATACAAAACTGGATTTGAACTTTTATTCGATTATTACAAAAAAAATTATATTTAGCAGGTCATTAGGGGGGGGTGGGCCTTGAAGTCCCCGAATCACGGGACCATGCCTTTTTTGGGTTTTCCTTTATGTGAGGATGTTGTTGACCCCTTGGCCATGCGACGCCCCGCCTGCTGCGTCGTTGACCACCGGGCGGGTTAGGAAAGGCGGGCGGGCTGTAATGACGGGGGTTGCCCGGGCCAAGCCCCGGGCCTGCTGCCCGGAAGCCCCCCGCCCACCTTGAAGGGCAAGGAAGAGCCCCCCGGTTTCCCCGTCACGAAGCTGGCCAGGCCCCTTTCTCGGCGTACCCCGGGGGAGGTCGGGGCGGCGACTTTGGGCCCGGATACCCCGGTTTTCCCTTTGGTCATTTTCGCCCATCTCCCCTCTTGCCTTTGTGGACACGGCCTCGTCGAAAAAGCCGGGCCCGACAAGGATTTGTTAGTGTACCAAAAAATGGTCCCCCTAATTTCTTGGCGGACTTCGGCATTTCCTTGTCAACGTTTGTACAAAAAAAAAAAAACGCATGGAACAGTTGGCGGGATAATTTTCCCCGGGGTCGCTGTGCGTTTCCAAAATTAATTATTACCTCAGAATTTTTTTTTAGCGGGGGCCAGATCGTTCTGCAGCTTGGGGAGCGACGGCACTGGAACCGGCCGGCACAAACACCTTCATAGAAATGCCACACCGCTCGTTTTTTGTTTAAATTTCAACTGAGAAAAAGGGGCAGTTGTTTTTTAACATCCAAAATTTTTCGGGCGCCAGGTTCGGGCCATCCACCGCCCCAAAACTGTCCGGGGGCCGGGTTTTTCCTAAACGCGACCTGCGCCGCGTCGCCTGGTCCGGGCTTCCCCCACCGCAACACAAAGTTGTGCGCAAGGGGCCCAATAGCCCTCCGTGGCTGTGTCTCCTGTTGGGGAAAAAAATCCCAGCAATTTAGTCTCGTCCCTTAAATTTTTTTTGGCACGGCGCTTTTTCTCTATATTTTTCATAAAAAAAAAAACCTGAATGGGGGTGAGGAAAAATTCCAGGGGTTTTTTAATGCCCTCCCCCCCGATCTTCCACCAGTGCCTTGCTGCGTAGACGGTGTCGTACTTCGACAGGTCAATTTGTCCCAGTTCTCCATCAGCGTTCGAAGTGTGGGGTGCCTGGAGACTTTCTTGCCCCCCGCGCCTCAAACGCGGCCCCCGGAGATTAGCTCTAATATGGTGGGGGCACGGCCAACCTACCAGCGCCTTCTCCAAAACTCGGGTAGCTTTGCCCCCGCCCGACTTTTTCACCTGTAAACCCGACGTGACACTTAAAAAAACAGAAACGCGGTATAATTTTAAATGTGCAGCCGGTGCCTTACTTGTATGGCAACGTGGTGTCGAGCATGCCGCCGCCACTTCGCGGGAAGATCCCAGCGTCCTTGAGAGGCCGGCGATCGCCCCAGCCCGGGTGACCCCCTTGCCGTCCGGAGTTTGGAATGTGAAGGGGCGAATGTGTTGGCCGTGCGACACAACGCTGGCACTCGGGCCACCTTCTTTCCTTCCGGTGCGCCGTAGCGGTTGTGTCTGGCGCGCTTGCCGTCGAAGTGCACGACCAGGGGTTACCTGGGGGGGTCCTTTGCGTGGCCTTTAACCGTCCGAAATTTTTTTGGCGCATTTGTGCCCGGGGTCTTGGACGGGCGTTTGGGGGGACGACATTTGCCCCTAGGACTTACCAGGAAAACAGCCCGCAGGATGTCGACGCGGACCTTCCGACGGGGCCGTTGCCAGGGGGCCGACGAGTCGGGGGTCAGGGGCGTTTGGGGGGGGCGCGGCGAGCCGTTTGGCGACGGGACATGTATCCCCGCCTCGTGTGTCTCGCTGCTGGCGTGGAAACGACGCCAAGCTTGCGGTGGCCACAGGGGGTTTCTCGCGCAGCTGGCGCTCGCGGGATTGTCGCGGCGTCCTTCTGGGGGAGCAAGCTTCTTTCCCCCTTTTCGACGAAGACCTTGCACGCCGCGATGGTGCCCCGCGGGCCCCTTTCACGCTGCGCCTGCAGAAACCCTTGTCCTCCTCGTTGTCATGGGGGCCATAGCGGGCCTTGCGGGCCCAAACGAAAAAGTCATCCCGGGCACTTGAAAAGCGCGCTTCCCCTCACGCGATGCGGACTTCGACGAGACTCACCCCCCCTGTTCTTGGCTCGTCCAGGTTCTGAAAAAAATTGATAATCTTTGGAATCACGTTCTTCTTGTCCCTGGGGGGTGCTACCCCTTTTCCCAGAGCTCCCGAAGCCTTCCCCCAAATGGCCCCCGACCGCGCAACGGGTTTTTGCTCCCCGTGGGGTTTGGAGGAACAGCCCCCCGGACTGCCGATTCGACGGGCTTCATCCCCGGGCACAATTTCTGCTATCGGCGAGCAGCCATAAAATAGCGCCGCGTCCCTTTTTCTCGTACGAATGGCATGGTATGGTGATCGCGACACAACAGTCCTCAAAAAGTAAACCAACTCGGGTCTCGGCGGCGGGGGGGAGTCGAACAAGCCGCGATAGACGAGTCGCAAGCGAGGCGGACGCAAGGGGATGTGCGAGGGAGGGGGGGGGGGGGGGACTACCGCCCCGACAGGGGGGGGAGGGGCTGCCCTCGTAGTGGGACGCCACCCGCCGCTAGGGAGCGCCCCTGTTGGCTAGAGCCGCGCGCCCCGAGCCGCCGCCGGCTGGCGGGGGACGTTGAAAATCGGGCTGGCGGGCCGGGAGCGCCGCGCTGCACAAGGGCCCGCCGGGGCCACTAAAAGTTATCGAAAACGGGTTGAAAATTTTTTTTGGGGGATTAATGTGAAAATAAAAATTTTAAGACTTCAGCATGTTGGGGGCCCCCCTGAGAACGGGCCCCAGGGGGGCGGGGTAGGAACCGGGATCAAAAACTGGGACTTTGGGGGCCTCGGGGACCACCAAAGTGGGCCAAAACCCACCCAAAAATTTTTTTGGGGGGTTTTTGCCCGCACTACCCAAATACGCTTCAGCACATTAACTTTTCAAAAAAAATGATTTTGGGGCCCCCTAGGGGGGGGGGGGGGTGGCGGGGGGGGGGACGAAGAGTTCTTGCCCCCCCCCCCCTTTTTCCCTCTCCTCGAAACGCTTTTTTAAATTTAAAAACCAAGCGGGGAGACCGTGGTTTAGTGTTTTGAACCCCCCCTTTTATGCAGTTTTTTTCTCGCTCTTTTCCACTTCTTGATTTAAGTATGCAAGTGGGTAAAATGAACGAGTATTGTACCGGGAGGGGGTTGAAAGTTCTCACTTTCATTTAAAACATGAGAACTAACGCCAGAAGTGGTTTTGGGTTTAATCAAAAGGACTCCCCCTAAACTTAAAAAAATGATAAAGGATTTTCCCGTTATTTCAAGTTTTATTTAAAAAATCTGGGTTTTGGAGGGGCGCGCGAATATGATTTTTTCCGAACAACTGTTTTGGGTTTCGTTTGTCAATTCACTAATAAATTTTAAATTTTTCATTTTTGCCAGGCACCTGGTCTTGAAATTTTCTTAAAAAAAATGCAAGTCCCAAGTGTAGAACGCCATCTATCATTACATCGAAGCGCCATCTCG
>JAPTSV010000178.1:0-11489 GCA_026979955.1 Megalurothrips usitatus
ATGAAGTTGTAGTGGGTGAGGGAGAGCACCTGCAGAGACTGGATGGTGAGGAAGCAGAACTCGGGTTGCTGGCCTGGTTGCCCAAAGGACTCGGTGCCACAGTCGGATTTGGAGGGCTGCACCTTCACCGTCAGGTCGCGTTTCCAGTAGTCTAAAAATTGATTTTTGTTGATTTAGTTTTAAAAAAGCTTTAATCTACTTTAGCCTACCTGGACTCTGATCAACGATGGCCATCTCGAAGGAGTAGGGAAATGGCCACTGCAGGTACCGGTCGTGGTCGCCCTGAACGAAAGCAATGGAGATGGCAAAAGCGCTCCGTTTGGGCAGCACCGTCAGAAAGAGCTGCAGGAGGTAACCGTTCTGGTGCGTGTAGAAGGGACTACTGGTGAGGATGGCAAATGCGTCCCCGCTCCGTGGCCTCCTTCTCCCGCCTGCTGAAGCCCTCGATGGTCCACTCAAAGTTGGAGACCAGGTCGTTGTAGCGCATGCCCATCACCGCCTGACTGAAGTGCAGACTGGCCGCATCGCGGTTCGCCTCGCTCAGGTGCACGGTGATCAGCACGAGGAGGGTGTCATCGGTGGGCGTCGTGAAGCTGTGCCCACTTTCACCGTCCGCTTTTGAAGTGGAGTTGAGCAGAGCCGAGAGGGGCATGTGTCGTCGGTTGCCGCAGCCATCTGTGTTGGCCCCCGTGTCCGAGTCCGAGTTGGGGCGGAGGAAGGCCGACCGCAGGCGACACTCGTCGATGTTGGGCACCACGGTGTGGTTCCATTCCGAGTAGAGGATGGGCGCCTCCAGCAGGGTTTCAGAAGAAGAGGTGTTACTTTCAGTGATTCGCGTAGTCGCAGCGGCAGTTGGTCGTGCTCCAAAATGCTCAGCACCGTTCGGTACTTGTACGGCCACTCGAGACTGGCGTCATTGTCGCCGGCGACGATGCGGAAGAAGACGCCCAGGTAGCTGATGCCGTCGATGTAGGTGGTGTTGGTCACCAGCAACAGCTGAAGGCGATAGCCGATGTTGGTGAAGGTAGAAGAAGAGGAGGTTTTCAAAGTGTCGGAGTTTAGGTAGAAGCGCGGCGAAAAGAGCAACTCTTGACCGGCGTTGGCGATGCTGCTGAAGTTGTAGACGCGCCAGAGGAACTGAACTACGGGAGCTTGAGTTGCTGATGCTGTTGGGATTACTGGAGATGGCTGCGCTGTGGTGGGTGGTGATGGTGACGGGTTTGAAGTGGAGGAAAAGACCGAGGAAGGTCGTGCCTTGGCGGGCAACGCAAAGACGGTGCCATCCTCGCCCAGGTCGCTCTCGAAGACGCTGTTGCCGCCGGCAGCGGTTCGCTGGTCAACGACTGCAGCGTTGACCAGCGACAGACTGCCTTCGGGCGTTGCTGGGGACGAGGGTGAGAGACGACCCTCAACTGCTGAACTTCGCCCCATCCTTTTGGGAGTTGATTTTCGTGAATGTGCAGTGACTTGGCGGCATTGCAGAGGAGTAGAAGAAAAGGTGTGTTCCAAAAAGTGTCCTGTAAAACCAGGCATTTGTTCTGCTGTCCATTATCTTGCTCATCATTCGTTGCAGCCTGGGCATTCTCTAACTGAATGCGATGGACAAGCTGTGTCTGTCTGCTCTTGGCTGTCTGGTGTGAATTCACTGCTGAATCACCTCAGCCCGCTCTACCTTCCTTTTTTCAGTTGAAGTGTGTGGTAACCAGTTTGTTGCCCTGTGCAATTGGCCGGCCGAAAGTGGACGGACACTCTCTCTCTTCACACTGCCATTTCAGCTACCCTGTCTTTTCAATGGACACACCTGTTCACCAACAGCACCGTCAGTTAGTTAACCCTAATAAAAAGGCAGTATCGTCGTCGGCCGGGCAAACGAGTTTTTTCGACGGTAGTTTCGGTGTTGATGGCTTCCACCAAAAAAGCGAGAGAGCATTGAAAGTGAATCCGGGCGAGACATCGCCGGGATGTGTCGCTCACGGGCGTCGTCCAGTCTGCTCTTGATGTGCTCTCCCTTTCTCGTTTGCTGGCAGCCATCCACCGGCAGTGTCAAGTGCATTCACCCCAGTCAAGTACCTCACACTGCTAAACTGCTCACTAATAAAATGGCCGCCTCGAGGTGACCTTTCTCTACCCTGTTTTCACCATTTTGTGTTTGCCACCATTTGCGGACTGCCATTTCGGTGTGAAATGGTTTGCGTGACAGTGACGCCGGTGCTGCGGTATCTGCTCGGCTGATCAGTGCTCGAAAACAGACTGCTGACCACCACCACCATCATATGTAACCAGCATGACAAAACAAGCTCTCTCTCCTTTGTCATAAACACTGTCAGGTAGTTAGCAGGGCTCATTGTTTTCGCAGCAGGTTGTTTTCACTTATTCTTCTCTTCTACCCTCCACACCTAAATGACAAACAGAACAATGAGCAAAACATGATCAGTGAACAAACACTTGACACTTGAATGGCGAAAACAAGGCAAATGAACTCTCCCATTTACTGAGGGAGGGTAATTGTCAAGCTACTATATCAAGGCAAAGTGAAACTTTTATTGAGTAAAATAGCAATTTGTCTGCTTGTGTGTGGTAAAAACATAGTTCATGAGGTTAAACACGATGTATCTCACAATGTGAAGTGATGTGAATGACAACAATAAAAGAAAATCGTAATAATGAAAGGTAATGATCATTGAATGAATGACAACGTGGTGTGGTTTTGTACTGTGAAGGTAAAGGCAAAGAGAGACACTTGAGAGGAGGGTGTGAAAGAGGAATGAATGAGAGAGGGCGTCGCGCGACAAAAACGACGGACTAGATTTGGCTGCGGTGAATAAGAGAGAGATATCAGAGTCTGAGGTTGAGCAAGTGAGAGTCAAATGGGAACAGGTTGGTGGGAGGACTAGTGTGTCACACATTGTGTGGATTCTCCACCAGACATCTTCTTTCGTCCTCTAAGAGGCGAGAGCACTCATCGAGTTGACGGAGTTGGTGCTGGAGGAGGAGGTGGCGGTGGCGTGGTCGGTCGAACAATTGCTCGGCGGCGGCGGCGGACTGGGCAGTCCGGGAGGTGAGCCGCCGGAGCTGGACTCGCTCTTGGAGCTGCCTTTCTTTCGCTTGCCGTCGCCGCTCTGCTGCTGCTGGCCACTGTTGCTGCGATTTAGCAGCAGTCGTCCGCTAAAGGTAGAGGACTTTTTGCGAGAGCCACTGTCGCTTGTGCTGTCCGCATTGAGTTGCCTGAGGAGGAGGAGGAGGTGAAAGCCTTGCTCACCAGCGAACGCAGCCCGAGGTCTTTTGCTTCTTCTGCACATTCGAGGTGGTGGAGCTGGGTGCAGATTTGCGTCCACTGCCGTTAACAGCTTCCGAACTTTGCTTCTGTTGTGGTGGATTACCACCCATCATCACGTAGGGCGAGGCCTCCTCGTCGGAATCATCGAACCGATGGACACTGTAGACGGCCTCCTCCTCCTTCTTTTGCGCCAGCTGCTGTTGGCGCAGAAGCGCCTGCTGCTGCTGAAGCCTATTTGTTGCTGAAGCAGCTTCTGCTGGCGGGCACTTTCCTCCATTTTGCGGGTCAGAGCCTCGATCGTTTCGAGGTTGATGGGTGCCGAAGCTGGGGCTGTGGACGTCGGCTCGGGGCTTGACGGAGGCTGTTGTTGCTGTTGCTTTTTCTGTTTCGGTTGCGGCTGCTTTTGCGGTCTGTTGATGATCACATTGGGTGCCATCAGCGTGTACTCCTGTTCTCCTCTTTGCTTCCATTGGACTGGCGGTGACTGGGCCAGCAGGAGTGGCAACCTTTGCGGAGGTGGTAACGGAGGCCAAGGTGCTGTCTTTACTCTTTTTAATGATGCTTTTTGGCTGCGGGAGTGGCTCACTACTACTGCTCACTTTGCTGTTGTTGTTGCTCAGCGACTCAATTGAGCTGGGCGCCTTTTTGTTGGTGGGCGTTGGAGGTGGGGCCTTGCAGCTGCTGGCACTGCCACTGCTGCTGCTCACTGCATCGGCGGCCTTGCGCTCTGCTGACCATCAGTCATCATGTAGCTCGGTTCGTCCTCCTCGATGGTCTCCGTGCTGCTGGTGCTGTGCTTCTTCTGTTTCAAATCGGTTGACGCTGCTGCAGCCTTTGCGCCGCTGCTGTCTTTGTCCTTTTCCGAGGTTGAGGCAGAAGTGGAGTGCGCCAGGTTGAGCGACTTGCGGAAGCTGCTGACAAAGTTGTCAAAGTTGCTGCTGCCCGTGCGGAAGGTCACGTGGTGGCCACTCGGTCGCGCCGGGCCAAAGAAGCTACTGATGGCCGAGGTAGAGTCGGCTCGCTTCCGACCTCCTGTTGGATTTGAGACAGTGGAAGCGGCGATGGTCGTCGAGGAAGAGGTGGTGGACGTCGACGATGAGGACGAAGAGTGTACGGCGGTGGAGCCGTCCAGCGAGGTGGAGCCGCCCGACCTGAGGACGGCGGCAAAGACTGCCTCCGAGCCGCCGGTGCTGTTCTTGCGACTGCGGGCACTTGCCTTCTTCGCCTCTCTGATTTCCTCCTCAAAAGCAGAGCGCGTCTTGGACTGGTCGCGCTCCTTGCCCGTGTAGTCGATCTCCATCAGGTCGCTCTCGGGCTCTGCCTGCTTTTGCTGTTGCTGCTGCAGCTGAAGCATCTGCTGGTACTTCAGGTACTGTGAGCCGCCCACTGATGGTGCCCCCACCAGTCACGCCGCGCAGGTTGGGCCGGGCGCCCAGGGTGGCACTTCTCGCCCTCACCTGCTGTAGGTGCGAAAGAATGGGCGCACTGGCGCTGGAGGCGGCCTTGCTGCTCAGGTAGCAGCACTCGTGCACCTGAGGGAGGTGTTGATGGTGGTGACCACTTCCAGCAGCACTTGTTGACTCCAGGCAGTAGCCCTCCTCAATTTCAGCCAGTGAAGACGAAGAGGAGGAGGAGCCGCCGGCGGTGATCATCGGCTCGCAACCCGATTCACAGGAACCGGAGGCAGTTTGTTGTTGCCTGCCCTGTTGATTGTGCCTTCGCATCTGCAGTCGATTAGCGCGGAAGTTCAGGCCGTGGCTGCCCATAGAGAAGGCACGCGTTCGAGGGTCGACGGCGGCGTTCTTGCAGTCGGTGCAGTTGGACGGCGCCTGAAGGTGGTGGTGATGCTGCAGGTGGTGATGTGTGCTGCGGATGATGCTGTGGGTGCTGTCCACTGACAGCACTCCCGGGTGACGTCGTACACTGCGCGGCTATGGAGGGCGCCAGAGGTTCGGGACGGCTGCCCATGGAGTAAGCTCGGGTGAGGAAAGAGTCGTCCTTGGAGTCCTGCTGGTGCTGAGTGCATGTGGTGCTACCTGCCGACGACTGCTGATCTCCGTAGTAGGAAGTCACCTTTTCCAGTTTCTGCTCTATGTTAGCAGTCGAGCAGGAGGAGGAGGCGGAGGTGGTGATAGAGGAGGCAGAAGTGGAGGCCGTTCCAGTGGTGGTGCTGATCGCCATTTTGCTCATCGACTCAGTGGAGGGCGTCATATCAAGGTAGGGTTCCTCCTCCTCGTCCATGGGCGTTCCTGCATTGGCACTGCTGTCCTCCTTTGGAGTACTCTCAGTCGTTTCACTGATGGCCGTAGAATCAGCGGTCTGCTGCGGCTCCGAGGCAACTGGGGTCGTTGATGAGGTAGTATCAGGAGGAGTTGTTACTGCTGCCTCCACAGCAGTTGTCTTCTCTTCAGTAGATGTGGTTGAAGTTGAAGTAGCCTCCTTGCCTTATCTCCCTCATTTTTGTCGTTGTCGTCCTCCTCCTTCTTTTGCTGATTGAGCGGCGTCATGGGCAGGTAGTCGGCGTCAGTGCCCGCCGGCAACGTAGGTAGCGGGCTGAAGCCACTGTAGATACTGTGCGGGTGATGTGAGTGGTGATGGCCGTGGTGACTGTGGCTGCCGCCGTGATGCAATCCGCCAGAGCAGCCCTTGTGAACTCCTCCTCGATATGACATTGGTCCCGGTCTGAGTTGGACATCGAATTGGAGCGCAGTGGAGCACTGTTTTGCATGCATGAGTGACCGACTGGCGTCGGGTGAAGGTGCGAGTGGTGATGGTGGCTGACATTGGTGCCCGACTTGGAACTGCTCATCGAGCTGATCGACTGACTGCTGTTGGACTTGCTCGAGCCGGACTGGTCCACCTCGACGCCGGGCATCATCATCTGGTAGTACTGGTCGTCGCCGCCGCCGCCGAGGTCCACCTCCTCCGAGATGGAGTTAACAATGGAATTTCTGGTGCTGTCCAGGTGGTGCATACCACCGGTAGAGGAAGTCGCATGACAGTCGCTCAGTGGCTGGTCGAACTGCATCACAGCCGTCGAGTCGATGCAGTCCATGGAGCTGGTCTGACTGCTGCATCTGCTGCCGGCGCCGCTGCTGAACGAGACAGGGAAAGCGGGTGGAATGGGAGGAAAGAGGACGGCTTAGTGGTCAGTGCAAAGTGTGTTACCGTTAGTTGGTCATGCTAGCAGATTAGAACGGCTCAAGCGGTGCCTAGTCTCCCTAAACTTACCTGCGCTGACAGCCACAACGCTGGCTGCTTGCTGGAAGTGGCTGGTGGTGGTTGTAGTGCACGTTCTGGCAGTGGTCGCACCAGACCAAGTTCCCTGGAGTGGGCGTGACTGGGCTGTTGCCGCATGCGCCGCAGCACCCACTATCCTCGTTGCTGCACTCGCTGGTCGTCCGTGACCAGGAGCCCGAGTGAAGACGTTCTCGGCTGTTGGCCGGTGACTGCTGACTGCAGGTGCTGCGATGTCCAGGCGCATGCGGGTGGTAGCAGTGTGCTGGAGCTGGGACCTGGCCGTACGGAAAGTTGCCGCCATAGGGGACCTGATTGTGACCACAGCCACCGCAACGGCAGTTATGGGCGGGGGCAAAGAAGTCCTGAGTCTGTTGCTGGTGGGCGCGCACAGTGCAACAGGCGCAGGGGGCGTTGGAGTTACAGACAGTAGAAGACTGCAGCTGCGGCGGCGACTGAAGCGTCTTTGAGTTGCGCCGACTGTGCGAGCCGCCGTTGATGCTGCCGTTGCTGCTGTTGTGGTTGACGATGGTGGACTGCTGCAGAGAGGAGGAGGGCGTGTTGGCAACACTTGCTCACCTCGGAGCAACTTCGAGGTCGGTGGTTCTGCTGCTGCTGCTGTTGCTGACTGAGCTTTTGCTGCTGAGCACTGTTTGCAGTGGAGTTGATGGAGTTGCTTCGAGGAAGGCTGTCCTGGGTCGGTGCTGCGCTTTCGAGTATGGCTGCTGCTGCTACTGTTGTGGTTTTTGAGGGGAATGACGGCTCCGGAGGGCGTGATCAGGCTGCCGGCGGACATGGCGATGAGGACGATGTCGTGAATGTGCTGCGCCATCGACTGGTCCTCGGTGTGCAGCACCAGACTGCCCGTGCCCACCAGCGAGAGGCGGCCGAGCTCGAAGAAGAATGTGGAGGTGTTGTGGCCGCACTTGCGGACGATGTTCAGCGGGAACTCGTAGACGTCGGGCGTGTCGGTGGACGGGTCCACCTTGTAGATGTACAGAGTGGAGTTGGCCAGGGCAGGCGGTGCAGGCCGTGGATGTTGCGAGTGAGGCCGAGGCCGGTGCGGGCGATGTTCACCTGCCAGATATGTTCTGAGAGGAGGGAAAGATGAGCATCGCAGTTTACCGATTTAAATCAACTGGTCACATACCGAACTCTCTGTAGGGCCGACTGAAGAACTGTCCCATCTGGAGAGCTCGTTGCGAATGGTCTTGAGCCAATCGTGAAGCGAGTACTCGTCGTCGCAGATGGTGGCAAACATCTCCTCGCGCGTGTAGATGGCCATCACATTGCGATGCTTCGCATCGAACTTGTGGTCCACGTTCCAGACGTGCTTCAGCAGAATCGTCCGCTTCGGCGCCTGACTCGAGCTGTCCGGGTTGGCGCGAAACTTCTTCTCTTACTTTCGTAGTAGGACAGGCTGATGTGGCTCTTCTCCACGGGGTGGTTCCGCCGGAGGACGAAAAAAGCGGCGGGTGCCGTTTCTAAAAAAGTTGTCGTTGAGAATATGAAAAATCGAAACTTTCGCTCGCTTACCTTTAGTTTGCGCATCTTCCCGTACTTGATCACATCCTCGGGCATGACAAAGGCGTCGGCCGCAGTTGTGGAGGTCAAAGTCGAGGTGGTGCTCGAGCTGACCAGACTGGCGTTGCTGCCAAAGTTGTGCCCGTAGGTGAGATTCTCGATGGCCGAGGCGAAGGACGTCGTGTCATCGCTCATGGTGCTCATGGTCGATGCCATGGATATCAGATCACTAAAGTGGTTGTTGAGGTTTGGAGGGTGGTTGTGGGGGTGGTTGAACGCCATCCTCGCTGGCGCGGTCCCTGCTGGTCGCTGCTTCCAAATTGAAGATCCGTTTTAGAAGCCGTTGAAAAGGGCGCTGCTCGGAAAGATCAGCTGATTCTTTGTCAGCGAGAAAAATGCAGCGCCGCCGCTGTTTTTATTTTTTAGCAGCTTCGTTCTTAGAGTCTGCTCGTCGCGATTCCTTTTCACCTTTCAAAGCACGTAATGAAAATGGATGAAGAAGATGAAGACGTCTTTTGAATATGATTCCGATGTGCAAATGAGGAAGAGAAAGAACCAACTGCTTTGCGTCATTCGTCGAGAAGATAGCTCTGGGGAACAAGAAATAAGGATAAGGTAAGTTTTTGCGCACTTTTGTTTGTCCTAAAGTAAAGTTGTTTTATCAAAAGTCTACGGTTTGCTGTGATGTAATTTGTCAAAATGTTGGTGAGCTCAAAAATAGAAAGAAGAACGCAATGTGCCTAATCGGCGGACGGAAGAGAAGTGTCGCTTTCCAGCTCTCTCTCACTTCGCTCTCGATGTATCTGCGTGTGTTTGTGTTTGTGCAAAAGCCTGGTCTGGCCCATCCTCGGCGTCGACGCCGACGAAGAAGTAGAAGCAAAAGAAGAAGGCGCTCTCAAAGGGCACCGCCGCCACCAGCATCAGTTACAGGCGTGCTCGCCGAGGAGAGCTGATGCTGCCGCTCGGCATGATTCTTCGCATTTTCCTGAGCTACCATCAGAAGGCAAAACGGAATGCAAAGATCGCTCTCTCGCTTTTTCACTCCCAGGCGCTCTCTCTTGCTGTCAGCAGTTCACAAAGTTCCTTTCGAAGATCTGTTGCAGCAGCGCGAATATGTTGTTGTTGGGAGCAACTCGTGCGACCACAACGACAAGTCGACCTGAGACTTCTTCTTCTCCTAGTACATTTGATTAGGGAGCATCAACCACACAGCATCAGCTTATCTCAATCTGCCTGTGCGATAGAAGTCTGGGCAAAAGAGAGCCTGAACACTGACTGCTGTCAGTTTGTACACAGCGACTCGCACATTTCAGAAGAGAAGAGCGACTCTGATCTTCTGCTTTTCACCACCAGCACCATCCTCTCTTTCTCTAATCAGCAGTATTTGCCATCATCTAGGCAAGCAAACAGGCAGGCAGTCAACAGACTGCTGCAAACATTAGCTAGATCGAAGGCTGATTAGCAGGACGGTCGGAGCGAAAGAAGAAGCTGCAGCAGTTTTATTTACCACAAGAGGTGACACTTTTCGCCGTTTCAAAAAGTTTATCTCCCTCTTCTCACTTTGGTTTCTTTCCACCACCTTTCTCTGGAAGTAGTGGATATTTTCTTATTTTTCTTCTCATCTTTGGTGCACACACTTGGGATCGCATACAAGACGTTCGTTACCGCACAAACACCGCATCGGATTGCTGCGGATCCTAGTTATAGAGATACGACGACGACGATGCTTTCGGCAAATGTCAAAGAGAGAAGAGCAGTTGGACGGGGAGCTGAGCACCACTCTGTTTTTGTTGCCTGCCTCGCCGAACTTTGTAAACACACAAACAAACCAGTCGCAAACGCTGATAAGCTCTGATCGTTTATGGATGAGAAGATGACAACCGGATATTGTCACTGGGAGGGAAAAACAGACGAAGAGAGAGGCGATTTTTAATGCAATTCAGCGAGCCAGCAAGATCTGCCTTTTGCTTTTTCCTTTTCGCTGGAAGCAACTCTAACTTCGATGAGGCCAAGTCCAAGTTCTGGCAAATGGCCTCAGCATCGTCATCATCATAATCATTATCATTTACTACCACCACCATCATCAGCACAGCTCTCACGGCAACGAGAGTACGAAAGACGACCTCGAACTCTCGCCCGAGGTACCTCTTTCTCCAGACGATCACTGATGATCGTCACTGGTGCCTCTCGGTGTTGCACACCTTACCTTTGACCTCTGATCGGGCATCCTAACCTTTTCCCTTTCTCTCTTTCCTTTCCTACTTTGGCCATTGTTCAGTTCTGTTTGACTCGGTCCTAAAATTATACTGCTGGTTGACTGACACCACCTCTGAAGAGTATCTGAAGTGTCGACGACTTTTGAGCACTGCTGTTACCAGCCACACTGCCTTCACTTTTGCTCATACATTGCAGTGGCCTCTCTGGTTTTTGGTATCGTTTCTTCTTCTATCACTGACTGTGCCCATTTTTTTCTGCTTCGTTTTCTTTCCTTGGTTAGTTGGCTTTTTCCAAGCAATTGCTTGCTAGGCTATTATTCTGCCCACTCCCTGCGTTTCTGCTGCTCTAGCCACTTTGAGCTCTGAAACTGCTGCAGTGTTGTTGTGTACTTTCGACTTGTGCTTTGTCACCGTTTCTCTTTCCCCTGCATCAGCATCTCACGGCAACGCACATCTTCCTCTCTCCCTACGAGTGACACTTGTGCTGGTGCTGCTGGTGGTGAATACCCCCACTCAAACCCAAAGTAGTTTTTCCCTGCAGTATCCAAAGTTGATCTTTTGGCAGCGACTGGCTCTCTGTCATCGGTGCCAAACAGCAGTGGGTAAGCTGCAACGGCAATCATCGGCAGTCTTTCTCAGTGTGTCATCATCTAAGCGGTCTGACAGATGCCGTTGCCGCCAGAGCAGTGAATCACATCACAAAGATGTGTTACTGGGACGGGACAGAGCTAATCAAGGCAGGAGACATTGAGGGAGATCCTCTCGGAGCAGCACTGCTAATTGCCGAGACAGATCGTCTCAGAGGAGAGCAGAGTGTCATCTTCTTTTATTAGTGAATGTCATTTGAGCGGCACAGTGCTCATTGCCCATTGCCCAACAATTCCAGACAGCCATTCAAAGAGTTTCCCTCTTCTGCTGAATGGCTAGCGGCACTTGTTCCTTTTCTGCCACATTGTGATTTTTTTGGGGGTTTTATAAATTTTTTTTTTTTTGGTTTATTATTTAAGTGAATTAGGGAAAATTGGGGGGGGGGGGGGGGGGGGGGGGGGGGGGGGGGATCCAGTCTTTTGGGGCGCATCCCAAAATTAGGCGATTTTTGTTGTTTTGTTCCATCATTGCTATGATCCACAACCGAAAAGAGGGGGCCCAGCAGGCCCCCACCCCCACAGACAGACAAACATGCCAACTCAAAGGCCCGGAGGGCTGGCCATGCTGCCGCAGATCGAATCTCCACG
>JAPTSV010000020.1:0-29638 GCA_026979955.1 Megalurothrips usitatus
AGAAATTTATGAATACAAGACGCAAAGCAGAAACAGCAAAAAAAGCAATTAAAAACACAACACGATCCCTTTCATAAGGAAAAACAAATTTTAAATGTGACTCGCTCCCGTATAGAAAATCTTTTTAAAAAACTAAAAGTTTCAAATTTGGGGTTACAGAAAATTGACCCCCCAAAAAATTGATCCCCCAAGGGGATAACAATGATAATTCAACATTTACCCCCAAAAAAAGGGGGCACCTATCACATATAAAATTAAAGGATAAACGGGGCAGGCAGAACTATTTTTTGATACAGTAAGTTTTAAACCCCAACACAAAAAAACCCCCTTCCCAAATTACAATTTTCCCCATAAAACACGTACTTTTATTTTCAGTTTTTCCCCCGGGATTCAACAAGGGAGCAATCGACGTTTTTTTTCCCTTTAAAGGGAATCTGACCTCCAAGGTACTTCCACATTTTCCTAAATTTTCCCAAACTCAAAATTGGGAATTCCTCTGTCTATTTTCCCATGAAAAACAAACTTTTTAATTTTTTGGTTTTCCACCATCTTTCATTCCTGATTTATGGATTCATCTAAAAACAAAAAAAAGACTAAAAAAAAAGGTTTTCATTTGAAGGGGGGGGTTAAAAACTTTAAAAACCCCCACTAAATTTTTTAAAAATACTTTGTCTTAAAATCCACAAGTTTAAATTTGGGTAGTTTTGGGGCTTTTTTAAATTCTGCGGGGAAAGTAAATACTTCAAAACAAAGCATCTACACAGATTTGCAGATGAACCAACCAAAAAAAAGGCCTCAAGTGAAAAAAATTATCACTCAAAGGGGAATATTTTATCAAAAAAACTGAAAAGAAAACAGAACAAAACAATTTACGTAAGCCATATCGTTTCAAAATAAACAAAATTTTCATTTAAAAAAAAATTTTTTTCCCTTTTTGTTTTCATAAAGTTCCCCCAAAACCCAAGTACTTCAAGTGGGGCCCCCAAAACCAGATTGGTCGGATGTTGATTGCACCCCCCTCCTTTTTCCCCAAGAAACCCTTACCTTAAACCCTTTTCAAAACTGCGTCACTCCGTTTACCAAAAACCTGAAAAGAAACAGAAACCAATCCATTAACGTAAGGGGCATGTACTTTAAAAATTTAACAAAAATTTAAAAACCCAAAAATTTCTATAAATTTTTTTTTTTTTTTGGTTTTTTAAACAAAATATCTTCAGACTAAACCTGACATTCAAAGTTTTTTGAATGAAAAAACCAATTTCCAATCAAAAAGGACAAACAGACATTGATTCTGATTCAAAAATTGTTTTGCTATCAAATGACTTGGGCAAAAAGGGGTTTAAACAAAACCCCACCCTGAAAAAGGGTTTTTAAAAATTTAAAAATTTTAATTTGAAAGCATAAAACCCATTAACATTCACTTCCTTTTCTTTTCTTTAAACAGAAAAGCAAATAAGGCTTTTAAAAACCCCCCCAATTTAGAAACCCTACCCCCTGCTCGAAAAAGCTCACCAGAAGGGCCAACAAAAACAGATCATGAAGGAAAGGGTTTCTATAAACGATTAAAGACCCTGAGGTAAAAAAGTTTTTTTAATCCCCCTAGTTTTACACCAAAACCTTCCTCCAAAAATTCCTTTTCTTACTGCAACTTTTTGAAAAATTACTTTTCCAGATAACTATCCCCTCAAATCAAATAAAATCAAAAATTTGAAAAAATTTCCCATAAAATCCCCCAAATCAAAACAAAACGGGTCATTTTTTTCCCCCCAAATTCAATAAAACCATTAACCCCTTTACCATTTCCTTTTTTTATATAGCTAAGCATTACATTTCAGACCTAAACCTTTTTTTTTTTTCCCCTTTTAAAAAAACCATACAAATTAAAAACGGGTTTTGAAGGGACTTAATTACTCTGAAAATTTGCCCAAATTTCAAAAAAATCCAGAGTAAATCAAATAAAAAAAAGGAAAAAAAATTCAAAATCGTGATTTCATTCTAAATCTAAAGCTGAGAACCAGAGCCCCCAACCAAAACCGTCCCATCCAAGCTCAAAAAAAACCCCATTTTCAAAAACTGCTGAAATTTCCCCGTTCGGGGGAAAAAATTAATCCTTCCCATTTGTAAATTTTTAAATTTTAAAACACTTTCTTTTTAATACTTTTTTTAAACTTCAAAAGGGAAAACCAAAGCCCCTATTTTAAAAATTTAAATTTAAAAAAGCAAATGGATTTTTAAAAAATTTCTGAACCCTCAAAACCCTAAAAAGGGTTATTTGTAAAAAAAAAAAAACAAAAGAAAAAGGGGTTTTGGAAAAAAAACCTAAAAAAAAAGCCAAAGGGTCATTTGAAGATGTTTTAAAAAATTTCACAAAGGGTTTCGAACATTAACTTTTCCAAAAAACCCAAAAAGGGTAAAATAAACCAAACTCTCCCAAAACACAAATTTCAAAAGCATAAAAGAAAAACAAAAATCCACAATATTTTTTTGGACAAGTTTTACTGCCAAAACCCCAAAACCCCAAACCCCGTCAGATTTTACTTTTGACATTTTAAAGACTTAAATGGATTTAAATTTTTACTTTCTTCTGTTAAAAACCCTTTTTACGAATGAGTAATTCCTTCCCCATAGCCTTTTTAAATTATTTCATGTTACCTTTTGGGTTTTTTTAAATTTTCCCCTGAATTTAAAGCACTGCGAAATAACGCCCCCCTTTTAAAGGAGATCCTCTCCTTTTGATTTGTATTTTCCAAAAAATTCTATCCTTAGAGTAACTTTCCCCATTTAAAAGTTTTTTTTTAAAATTGCACCTTTTTTACTTAATATCTATATTGATTAAATGTTTTTTAAATTTTTAACCATTATTTTTCTTTCAAATATTTTTTTGTTACCGCCCTCTTTTATCCTTCACATGGGACAACAAATGTTTCTGGTGTTTCCCAAAGGTAATTTTTCCAAAATTTACATTGCTTACCCCAAAAAATTTTTTATTTGAATTTTAAATTGGGCCCCCCTCAGTTCTATTTTATATTGCACCCTTTCTACTTAAAATCTGTAATGATTTCATGTATCTTCTATCATAAGCATATACTTTTATATTCAAAATTTTCATGTCGTATACCCCGAATCCTAAATTTCCGTCTTTTCATAGTCGTGTCACATCGATAATGAAGTTTCTATGATATCCGCATGGTCCTGCCGTCCATCTGCATCTGCGCATATTAAAAAAATGTCTAATCTCTATACCTAACTTCGCACTTAAGAGTTCAACTCTTTCATTATATTGCACCTTCTACTTAACATATCAGTAAGTGAATATCAATGTCAACTTCATTATCATAGACATTATTTTTTGATCAAAAATTTAGTGTTACCTGCCTAATACTCTTTTCATACTTCACTATTCGAAATACAATGTTTCCCATATTCGACTGTATTCTATATCAGTCCTTCTGTTTAATTATGTGGACAGAGATTATAGTTGCCTATCTCCATTCCAATTATTACTTTGGCTACTCTATACACTGTAAATACGTAAAAGAGTAAAATCTTCTATACATATTATCATAAGTCCACTTTCAGTATTATATACGAGGATACATATACTTGGCAAACAATTTTTAATACCATTTCAAAGCACCTCATCATTTTCCATTTCACCCTTCACTCGAAAACTATAAAAGCCTAATAGCCATTAGTACTAATATAGTTCTTCCACATAATCTTCTTCTTATTTACCTTACGTATAACACTACCAAGCTACATAGCGCAAACAGAACACTTTGAAATACAACAACCTTTTATTTCATTGACACAGCATACTATTTAATTTAATGGGATACATCCAAAATTTTATACTTACTACTGCAATATACTGTTTGTTCACGCACTACTGGCCATCAGATCTGCTACATATATTGTGACTAACAAAACCTAATAACAAGGACTCCAATAACAATCAATACAATTAATATCGATTTTCTAGTCCGAAAGCGACATCTTATACAAGCATCAGCACTCTTTCCTTTAAAATTAACTAAGAATATCTTCACAAGATACACTTCACGCTCCTAAATTAACCAAGCAAACCGAGAAGATTAAACACACAAAAAAACCTTCTTTACAATCGCACCAAATACTCTCATACAATAAAAAACACACTATTCCACACAGAACCTTACGTCCCATTTCCTCATGCCTAAATACATGACGGCTTAGCGCTAACTTCCCAGATGAGTGGGCGATACCCAATCGATTACGTCCCCATGACCTCACAAGCCACTCATTCATCTATCATCCTCCGACCACAATAGAGCGAGCACGCATAGCGGAGCAGATCATCATCCATCATACCCGAACGAATCCACATTGATCGCGCCCAATTCACCGCTATCTCATTCAATGCTAATCAGACTACATAATACAGTGTTAAAAACGATCTATTTTCGCTGTAAAGATTAGCAGGCCAGGACTATATGTATGATGCAATATAAACAAGCTGATGCTGAAATTGATCTCTCTTGCGTTTCTTTTATGGTGCGGGGTCAGTAACATAAAGACTCAATTTTTCAAATATTTAAATTCGGTCGTTTCGTAGCTATGAATAGTACGAAACAGCGTGAACTGCTAAGGAAGGAGTCCATGCGAATAGCGATTAAGAGTGGCGTCCGCTTATACGGGTCAGGATAATAATAATTAGTACAAACCTTAGTAGTTTTTATTTGGACTATATTGCACGCAGTCATCTATGACGACTTACGAGTAGACAAGCATGTTAGTTTGTGTCATCGCAATCGTCAACCCATGTACTATTCTGCTCGTCCTTCTTTCCCACTACGTGGCGTTATTTCGTGCAAAACACAGAGTTTGTACGTACGATCTGCCACCTTCCTCTCGGTAGCAAAAATTTATACGATCCTCTGAAGACACAAACGATCGCTCTTGATATCTTGCGCACAAGGTTGGCAAAATAAAAGAAAACGCCCATTCCCCTCACAGCGGCCCAGGGCGGAGTGAGGGGCCTGTGATTACCTCCTGATAACTTCCCAACAAATTGCTATAGATATGCGTCAAAGGACTTCATGTCTCGGGGGCGTCCGCAGTCCTTCCAATTAAAGAATCTGTTCTTCTCGTGCGTGACGCTGCAAGGCGTGCCAGCTTAAAGTCGACTCAAGTAGGCAGCGCAGTTATCCTTGCTCGTGAAAGCGGCGGAACATGCCTCTCCTCACCCACTATTACACCCCCCTTGCCCTCCCTCGCCCGAAGAGCCAGAAAAACCCACCGGCGTGCCGTACCATTCTTGTAGCCCTTTTTTCCTTTCGCGACAGTAAGATCTCCCTCCTTGTCTCCCCTCCCCTATCTCGCTTCTGCCTCCGTCTTCGCGTCCTTGTATTCTCTAACAATGATGCCTGTATCACCTTACTCACCACCCAACCCCACCACTCCCCCACACAGTCTCTGTGAGACTTCCTCCAATCTATTACGTGATCAATTTCGGTTCTGCCGCATTGTTTTGACAGCGAGAAGAGAGTGGAGGGGGAGCAAAGAGAAATACGCTTGATACAGAGAGAGACAGAGCGATAGATATGCGGATATAAAGGAAGAAAGCTGGGTTCCACATAGCCACAAATAAGCTGATATAGACAGCCGAAATGACTTTTTCAAACCTGCCCCGATACGTATGACGGAGAGCTGCTGCTGCACAAGACCAGCTGGCCCGGGACGTAACACCCACACACACTCACACACTCACACTCCAACAATCGCACTCTCTCCTCTCTTCACACCACACACACACACAACAGACACACCCCCACTCACACACCACGCCGTCATCGCCCATCAAAAGTTACACCGTTGACGACCAGTGCTGTCAGAGGAGAGCCACTGCTCTTGCTTGCATATGATCCTCAAGCCTCTACAACCTTTTCTGCTTTTACACACAGCTGGCAGAGAATGCAGGGCGCATGAAAGAAAAAATTCCATGTGGCATAGAGGGGGAGTGGGCTGGGGCGAGAGGTTCCGTTTTTGGGGGGGGGTGGGGGCGCAGCGTGGCACTCCCGCTCTCACCCTCCCGCCCCCGTATGTTGATCGGCAAACGCCCCGCCCCCGCCTCTGGCTCATACCATAAACGTCTCCCGTCGACGCACGACTCCGCCTGCGGCGTCGAAGCGCGTGCTGACCTATTTATCCGAGCGGCGTTGCGGCGTTTGCGGCGCAATCCGTCGTCGCCTCCCCCCCGTTGGGAGCCGCCGTACTTAGCCATCTGATTCGCGTTGGCAAATTTACGCGTTGTGCAATCAGGGGCGTCGCGTCGCGTCGCACGCCCGCGCTCTCCCGCCCTTCTCCGGGTAGGCACCGACCTACCGCACGACCGACCGGAGCATGCAGGGACTCCTTGACCCTGCCATCCGGGGTGGCGAGGGGGCCAGTCGCTTGCGGCCGTGCCTAACGGTGGGCGAGGCACGGCCCTCGCACGCTCGCGATTTTACCAGCCGGCTAGCGTATGGTCTTGGCACTAATAATACCTCGTAGCCCAGTGAGACGACAGCCAGGTAGGTGGGTGAAAGTTCTCTGTACGCAGGTGACGCTGCTCTCCGCATCTTCCGGTCTAACTCTCGTTCTGCTCTACTCTCTCTCTCTCTCCATCTCGAACGTATCAATAGCCCTTGGGACCGGTCTCAGTTCAGGATGGAGTGGCTTATTGGCGCCCGAGCCGTAAAGTCCAGCGGCTCTGCTCGAGGACTCCCGCCCAGGGCGGTCAGCTGCCGCGCAGCTCATGCTGGGGAGTCTAAGCCGCCAATCTTGCCGTCGAGCCTCATGAGGGTGCCGACCCCAATGCCAGCCACATCTAATTTTCCATGGCCGGTGCCGAGGCCTTCTGCCGTCAAGGCGCCCCATCAAGGATCACCGTTCATAGGATCGCCTAGTCGTCGTCAAAGGCTCTCATATCACGGCCTCGTCCCGCGCCACTCCCTGCGTCCCACCTATGACTCCGCCCCCGAGACTTCCCGCCGCGGCCCCCGCGCCTCCTGCCCGCCTCACGACGGGACAGCGCCGCCTCCTGGTATTACGCTCGGCCGCTAGCCCCCGTACGCGAAGCAACAAGCGCCGACGCCTTAATGTGCCCCGCCTCCGACAGCGCGCCCCCACGGGAATGGGTTGAGTATGAACAACGCGGAGGCACCTGCGGTCGGTAACTAGTCAGTCGGGGGCCAAAGTCGGCGGCTCCAGCACGCTAAACCAGGCCGAAGAGCGGAAGCGTCAACGGCCAGCACGTTCTTCGGTCCAACTGTTGGAAATCCGTAATAGCGAGCCGCATCTGTTAGACCTCGAGCCCCCGTCCCGGCCCGTAGTCCGCCCCGTCGGCAACGCACAATCAAGCCGCACTATACATTAATTACCCCCCACTCCCCGCGCCACTGTCTGTCCTCATCACAAAACTTCGCTTCTATGATCCGCGGCCCGCCACAGCAGGGCCGACCGACCTCCTGACACCATTCTTTTATCATGGAAGAAGGGAAAGGGAATTTGGGGGGGGGAGGGAGCAGCCGTATCAGACCACCCGGACCAGTGCACCGAGTAACGTGTACTGTATGTCCCTATTCTTTATCGCGCCGGGAACGACCCTGTGCCGCCGAGTCAATCCCGTGCCTACGCCGGGCCTCGCTTCAGGCGCTCGCCGGCTGTTCTGAAAAGAAAACCGCGACAGGACGGCCGACGGCAGCCATACCGGGAGATCGAACCCACGCTTGCTTGGCGTAGTCATATCATGGCGCTCGAACACACGCAACATATACACGGTTATTACAGCAGCCGGCGTGTTGTGTGTTTCGTGTGGCGAGGCGCCGCAGCGGAAATGAACCGAAGGCCGTCGGAAATCGTGTGCCGCAGCCCTTTGCGCGCGCTGCTACCGGCGCCGGGCAGCAGCAGCGCCGCACCGTTCGCTGGCTGTGGTCCCACGCCCCACGCAACCATCCCCCCGCGCACTGGCCGACAACCCCCTTCCCCGCGGACGTCCCCCGCGGAAACAGGCCCCCTCCGCGGACTGTCGCGGGCCGCCCCTCGCGGCTAGCCCAAAACAACGCAGCTCTATCTAGTCCGTAAGCGGCAGGAGAGGACTGCTGGCGGTGGGTCCGAGTAGCCGCCAAGCTGGCCCGACTGCTCGCCGTGAGCGGATTGGTGTATTTGCGGTATGGTGGTGTATGCCAGGGGGTAACTTACGTTGACGGGCTTCATTATTTCTTCTTCTGACGGAGCGGGCCCGGCCGGCTCGTGCACCGGCGCCGACGCACCCCGCGGGCCTCGCGGAAGCTTTGGGTCCCTCCGCTGGATAAACGTAGCATTTGTATCCTGAATTTTGGCATCACGTTTCTCGAATGCGGCAGCGTCGGGAGAGGGCACTCGGTCGGGTCTGCGCGGGGAGGCCGTCGTGAGGAGCTTGACTGGTCCAGTGATTTATTGCGGCTCAAGAGTAGCGGCCGTCGAATCTACATATCGCGTGTGCGCGGCGCGCCAGCCGGCTCCTTTTTCGATTGGCACATAAAATATAATAATAATGCGGCAGTAGTCTGCTGTCCTCAGATGCTCAGGAGCGGGTCGCCGCACTGCGCGTTTGGCGTCACAGCTTAAATAAATATATTTATTCAATCTCATAGGCGCGTCCGCACATCGAGAGTGTAAGGACGTCATTATCCGCGCGACATAACATGAGTAGCCTGGACAATACGACGCACGCGCGGTGCATGTTTTTGATGTCGGATTCAACTCAGAAGACAGTATATGGCTGAACTGCTTCAGTTATCACTTCTCTCTTTTTCACCCCTCTTGCCTCCCCCATTCTCACTCTCACCTTCCTCCTTTTTGGCAGGGACGCGCACACTTTCTATATATTTCTTTCCTCCCCAGCTCGCCCCTGCGCCGCGTCCAAATTAGAATCCAATTTCCCTTACGAGCGGTGTCTGCACCAGGTGAAGTGGCTATTGCCGTGCTCATTTCATGCCCCGCTCTTCTAGCCTAAAAACTCTCTAGTGAACAAGCGAGAGGCCAGTCCCCCATGAGACGGAAGCCGCGCGCGAGAGGAGCGAGTGCGGAGTTCGCGCAGCTTTGACAGCCCTCCGAAAAGTGCGATATTCCCCGAATAATGATAATTCTCTATCGCATTAGGGAACTGATAGCACTAATGGTGCTCTCTCTATGTTGCTGGTCTAAGATACGGAGGCTGCCTTCCCGCTGACCTATCTACTCCCCACCTTTCTATCAGCTCTAATCTTTCCCACCCCTCTCTGGAAGAGGACTTCTCCCAGCTCTTTGCTCCCCTTTCTCACGCGGAGGGTCGTCTCGCAGCCGCACACGAAGCGTTCTAAAGTTACCAAAAAATTTAATTCAGGGTGAAAAATAAAATCACAATAAATTTGACGGGACCCTTTCCCTTGCAGCAAAGCGCTGCCCCCCCCCCCCCCCCCCATCCTCTCGTTCGGCACGCGACCGCGCCCCCGGACGCGGTCAGCATCCGAAAGGAATTCGCGCTATTATCCCTGCTCAAGGAAATTCTTCTACCCTGACTGACACCTGGGCAAAGGTGGCACGGCCAAACTACCAGGAGTCGTAAAGCGCAAATATGAGGAGGCTGATGTGGGGGTGGATGGTAGGGGGGGGAGGGTGTGATTGTTTGTGAAGCAGGGCTAGGCTACGGTTGTGCTGGCAATGGCAGCTGGAGTTATTTATAGTGAATGTTGCAGCCTGAGAATATGTAGAACTTGATGGCAAATTTAACGTGACGAGAAAGGTCCGAGAGGTCTCATATTCACGTGTGGCAATTCTTTAGCCGTCGACACATCTGCATGGCGCTGTGTCTCAGTTTGGTCATGAACGCATCTCATCTCGGACATACTATCCCACTATAAGCGACGCGCAGCCATGGGATATGGAATCAGAGGGGCCCTCCGGCGGCTCTAGCCGCGACGCGGTGCGCAAGTCACCAATTCGCGATAGTGCTTTGTGGCGATACCAATGAATACGTGCCTAGGACGGTGCCTTGCTCCGTCACCGCCCCCTCCCTCGGCCCCTGTATCTTCGGCCAGCTCCCATCCTGATCGCACGGCCATCCTAACCGCAGCCCGATCCGCCTGCGCCCGCTGGCCTACCTTCCCGGACCAGTCCCATCAATCCTCCCTTTCCCAGCTTGCAGCCACATCCTATCGATTCTCTGCACGTTCCCCGATGCCGTGCGGCCAACTACCGATCCCCCAGGAGATCTCTCTGCTAGTGTATCCTAACCTGCATTCTCATTATAGCACACACTCGCTCTCCATTTGTTTCTGATATGCCGTGCCTTTCCATCAGGTGTGGAATTTGATGGATGTTCGCGCAAAAAAAAAAATATGTGTTTGCACGTATCGTACACCGGATTTGAAAAAAAATGACATTATGCGGTAAAAACTATTAAGAATGTTAAATTAAGCCGTTGTGCGAAACACACGGCTTATTTTGTCATTTCTAATCTGTGCGATATTAGAATTTCCTCATTACTGTGTAGAATTTTTTAACAAATTGATCAGGAAAATAATACCGCGAGATTCTCGACAATACCCTCGGATAGGCGGCGCTGTGCCCTATCTCTAGCTTATGCCTGAAATCTCATTCATCCCCACTTCCCTCTCTAATCGAATCCTGCCCCTCTTATTCGTATACTCGGTACCGTTAACCGATGTTTGCAAACAACGAGGGTCAAGCACGCGGCGCGCACGGCATGCAGCGAGGGCGCTGCTGCGGTAATGCGAGAGATTGCTTCCATTCCAGTGTCCCCAAGGTCTCGGCAGTCCATTCTCTGCCCCTGCTACATGTGCCCGCTCAGGTGTCTAAAGAGGCGGAGAGGGTCCTGGCTGGCGGCAAGCGGGGACCGCGGGGGGGCCGCCGGGGCCCGCGGGGAGCGCGCGTCTCTAGTCCACGCTTCCGGCAACGCACCGACGCGAACGCCTCCTTACGTTCCTCTTAAGGGCTACCCTCGCCGACAAGAGAGAAGTTGAATTCTCCCCTTGTCCGCTCCCCCCACCCCCCGAGCAAAGCATTGATCGGATATACCGTGCCGCGATAAGGCACCAGCACATATCGGGCCGAGGCGGACCGTTATTTTCTCTGTTTTTTTTAAACTGCACCGCGCCCTTTCCCCTTCTTAATGTTATTTCTGTATGATCACTGTTTTTTCATACACACTTTTTTGGGAGCCGATACCTGGCGGTGGCCCGCCTGCGAACTCGGATCGCTCGACTGTCATTTTTTGAGCGTGTACATTGATCAGCAGGCTGACATGGGATCTAAGTGGATCAGGATGCTAGGGTGGAGTCGTCAGGTGTATGATGGATAGGCGCGCCGGACATAACGCGGTGAGTGGGCTCGCGAGAGTGAGAGAGACGTAATGTTAGGAGAATGACGATTGAGTGAGAAGAGAGAGAGAGAGAAGAGAGGCACGTCAAACCTGGCAGGTGTAGCATCTAGTCGCCTCCGGCCGTAGATATCCTCTCTATAAGTTTGACTACCTCTTCTCATAATGTCAGCACTACTTTACCAGTGTTGGGAGCGCCGGGGGGGTGGGAGGCGTTCTATCAAATGGCCCTGTTAACTGCGCTCTATATTCCAGGGTCGGACCCTCCACGCGGAGCCTGAATCGCGGCTCTCCGGTCTCCGGACGAACCGCAGCGATTCGTTCCGATGAGCGCTAATTCAATTCAGCTATATCTTCTCTGCTTCGCAGCCAGTAGCAAACATACCCCTTAGCCGTCCTGCTCTCCACCATAAGTCACCCCCACTGCGGAGGATACATAGAGAGGGTTCGAGGGTTTCGGAGAGGTCTGAGGGTGGACTGGGCTCGGTGGTAGAGGGTCGGTCGGCAGCCAACGCGCCTCTGACCCGGTCCTTCTCTCCACACTTTTTCTGCTTATAAAAAATATTGAAGACGGCACAAACGCGAAGGACAAAGTGGCGAAGAATCAACTAATGCTGGCCGGGATATCCCACGCATCCGATCAAACCCGCTCCATTCACGGCCCGTTCCCTCCCTAGTCCCCTACCTGGCCCCTGTCAGCCGCGTGCAGTGTCCTTGGGAAGAGCCACTGTGCCTCGCGTACCCTAATCCCCTTCCGTCGTCCGCTGTCAACTCACCTTTAAAGCTCTTCGGCGGACAGCAAACCTGCTGAGCAACCTGCCATGCATCCAGGCGCTCCAGCCCGACTCTCAGCCTGTCGTGGCCTCCAAGCGCAGGCTTCTCCAAGCTGGAACCCGTCCGACGGCGACGGTCCCCCGCGACAGTCTTTCTATACTGCGCAAGTGAACATTTTTGCTGAGATAATGGCAGGCCATACACGTTACCACGCTTATGTAATGGAAAAGTGGACGGTCGAAACGGAGGGAGGGCGGATGTGCACGAGGCCAAGCAAGAGAGAGGAGAAGGGGAGGCGCTGTTATATAGCTCGAGTGGCATTTCTACAGTTTCTGCGTGGCACATGTGACTGAAGGCCTCGTTAGATCTCCTTGTCGCTACGTCACTTGGTAACTGTGCTGTGCTTGTCGACGATAGCCATCAGCATCACACACTGAGGCCGGGGGGAGCCCACACACACCAACACACATCACACACACCGAACACCAGACATGGCGATGAGCTAAGATGTTCGCAGACCCGTTCCTCGCCACCCCTGAGCTGTCTGTTACGCCGCTCCAGCCCACATCGTTTATGCATCCCTCCGCACTCTCCCTACAAAACCACCCCCTTATCAGCCCGTTCCCATTTCCCCCCATATCGTACGCGGGTGCGCCGCGCGAGCCATAAGCCGCTTGTACACTTGTGTATCCATATATATATACTATAAAAAACCCGTAAAAATAAGTTTCAATTATTTCACGACGGGAAGATGAGGGACAAACAAAATATTAATGGTTTTCCTCCAAAATCATAGGGGGTCTAAGTCTTATCTATCAAAAGCATTATCCTCTAGCCCCACACATCACTATCGACCATCCTGCTTTCGCATCACCACTAACCCCTGCCTTCTTACCTATGCCACCCGAGCCCAAAAAAAATATTAACACGTCCACTATTTGTCGCGCCAAACCGGCCAAAACCACCGTAGCACAAAGCTTCTGGATTTCAGCGGGGATGTCGCTCCCCTCACCCCTGCTCTTTCCCCCCTTCTTCTCCCCAGCACTAGTCCCAGCCCTCTCTTCCGCGCCACACTTGCTTGCATACAGTAAGCATGACGAAACCAAGTTTTCAGCGTGCGGCGTATTGCGGAGCTTATTGTGGATGTGAGTGAGCGCAGAGGGGTGGTTGGTGTTGAGGTGGTGGAAGCGGAGGCGTAGAAGCCCCACGATGTGGATGCGAGAAGCAAGACCCCGCAGAGCCGTGCCGAAATTTACAATGCAAACTGATCCACTGCATCATGGCTAGCTTGTGGGACCGCAATGATTACCATAGATGGATATCCTTTTTTCCTCAGTTGACCCTTTGCTATCTCTTACTTCCCCTCACTCGCGCCTACTCCTACTGCACCATCCATTCTACGCCCCCACCGTATTTCCCCCTCTTGATTTCTGCAATACACCCTCACCTTGGCCGATCATCCCCATGCGTCTCAATATACCCATCTCGTCGTCTCCTCTCATCTCTCGCAGCTGCTTCTTGCTCTACACTCTCTCTCACCTATCTCTTCCCCACAAATATATCGCGCGTACTGCCGCCTTTGCCCCCCCGCTAGCGCTGCCTGCACGGCTCTTGCCGCAAGACCTCTGTCCCAGCCGCAGTCGATGCCTCTCATTTCATTTCTCTCAGAACCGATATCCTTGTACGCTTCAAACAAAGCATCTTCCTTGACACGTCTGTAAGGCGGGAGCGGCTGGAGCGGCGGAGACTAGCCAGTCCACCGCGGGAGAGCGTCGCCCCGGCGCCGTGAAGCGTGGCCGGACGCAGTCTGGACAATGCCCAGGCATGACAACATGAGAATGACATATCTTTTGATTTTATCCTGATTCATCTTTTTAAGTGGGCGCGTGGGGGCTGGTCCCAGCGGTGCGCGGGCCTTTCGCACGTATAGGCGAGGTGAGGAGGGAGGTCTGCTTACGGCAGCAGCGGCATGCAGCAGGCGGCAGTATCGTTGAGATATTACCCCTCCGCCTCCGCCGTCGCCGTTGGAGTGGGACAGTTCTCAGGTGAGTACGTGCGACCGATGACACTGACTAGACCCCGACAAGCGGAAATCGTCCGAGTCCAACGGCTCGGCGCCCACGAGCCCCACTTGCCTATCATACCGCGCCTCTCTCCGCGTAATAGCAGTGTCATCCGAATAGTTAATCCATCACCCCCTCTCTTCTGCTCTTGCTTCTCTGTATATATCTCCTCTATCTCTGTCGCCCTCTCCTCCCCTCTGCATGTCTGTCTCTCACGCACCACTCCCCCCAGGTCCCCACCCTCATTGCTCCATGTATTTAACTTCGGATCGATCGGTACAATATCCTAACGCAAGACAATAAAGGGAAAGCATTTCCTTTGTCCGGACACCCCGACGCTGCGATTTGTCTCGCACCGCCTTGCTCGCCTGGGTGATAGCTCACGCCTCTCTCCCTCTCATTCCTTCCTTCTCCTCGCTATACACAAGGGCCACGCGGCGGTTCTCCTATAGCTCTCTTTTCTCTCCCGCGGCAGCAGGTGTTCCGCGCCCGCGTCGCGGCCAGCACCGCCGCCGCCATGATAACCGCGCTCGTCGCCTCAACTCCGACGCTCAAGCTACTTTATTTTTCGCATTCACTCATTAATACTGGCTGCCCGCATCATTTTTTTTAGTAATTTAATAAAGTCGGCTATCGCGGCTCTAGCGCCCCGGCGGCGGCGTCGACGCGAAGTCTTCTCCCGGCCCGCCATTAAAGCTTGTCCGCGTTCTGATCGGACGTGCGTTCCTCCCTCCGGCTTCCGTCCGCGTCATCCGGATGTTTAGCCAATAGCCGCCGCTCCCGGCGAGAGGCCGGCCAGAGGCGGCTGGCGGCGGCGACGGACGGCGGCCCTCGTTCCTCGTGGCTCAGGTGCCCCACCCGTACTTGTAAAACGTTGTTGTGGGCACCGCGACACCGCTCCGGTCCCCTGCAAGCCTCTGCCGGGCCATCGCCGGAGCCATTCGCCTGAGCAACTTGATCGGCAGTGCGCTCTCCAACGCCCTTCCGCGCGCCTGCGCGACACGTCGCATCCGCGCGTTGGAGCGTATAGCAGATCCAGACCTTGCCGTCCTCCTCCTCCTCCCCTCCCTGCCTACACTCTCCTTCCTGCTCCATCAGCTCCCTTCTCACGTCCTCCTATGCTGCTCCTCCTGTCCTCTGACTCCTTCACCCTTCCTCCTCCTCTCTCTCTACCCTTCTCTCTCCATCGCTCCTGCTTAGCCTACTCCCTCCTGTGCTGCTGTCGCCTCGCTGGCGTCGCCTCCTCGTCTCGGTAGCCCATATGGAAAATGCAAAACGGTTGCCAACACATTCCTCCACCTCCCGAGCGGGCTGTCAGCGCGGCGTATGCGGCGTCCAGTGTCGGCGTGAGCTAGAACTGCTTGCACGGCAAGTCTCCAGGCGCAGCACCGGGGTACGTGGCGGATGGCGGTGCGTTGCGGGGCTGTGCGATGGCGTGTGGGCGTGGCGGGGCTCGCCGAGTGGCTCTGCGGCTCCATCTCTATCTGGCGCCCCTCAACCGCAACAAAAGCGGACGCGAAATTATTAATATTTTTATATTACTAACGACATTTGCGTTGCCGTACCTCTCTGATTTCATATGATCTTTTGTTGTCCGCAATTATCGTACAAAAAAAAAGCTATGTAGCTCTGGCATTGCTTATGCTGATCCGCGATACTTTCTGACTGGATTTTTTTTTAGGCACGCGCGAATAAACCGCCCGGTTAGACGGCCGTCGTGGGCGGGGCAAGGACCGGTTCCATACGCTGCGAAGTGCACGCATACCGCTTAATGCAGGCTCGGCGCAGGGAGGCACTCGACAGCGCGCTGCGTTATGTTATGAAAGTAAATATGGACCACCCGCTGAGGGCAGCTGGCTGTCAGATGTCGCGGTCGAGGGAGAGTTAGAGTCTAGAGCCTCGCCGTGCGAGGTGTTAGACGTAACTGCATGGATTTGATGATCTGTGTGTGTGTGTTAACTTATACGACAGAGGAGTGCAGGTCCGCGCTGGGCGAGGAGGGCAGGCTCAGAGTGGGGCGGTTAGCGGACCGCGCGTCCCAGCCCGAGCACCGTCACACTCCAACTGCCCTCAAGGGGGCGGCCACCGGGGCGCACGCGGCGCCATGATCCGCAGCCGGCGGCCACCACCGAGACGACTGACGACTGGCCGCCGTCGTCCAGCGCCACAAGACTCATCCTCTATCGCCGCCCGCTTTTCTCGCAGGGCGCGCACGCGCGAGTGCACCCGGACTGGCGACGCCAGGCGTTTACAGGAATCCCTAACCGGCAAGCTGCCAAGTCCGAGCAAGCGTGAGTGCGCTTCTAAACAACGTTAGCGTGGTGTGAAGGCGAGGAACCCTGTTCGCTGATAAGTGATGTCGCGATCTTGGCAGTCTGTAGTCAGGCGGTGTGTTAGTTCGTGCGCAATGCTAGTGCTCTTCACTTTAGCTGGCAACGCGCTCGAAGACGCTAAGAGCAAACGCCTTCGATCTACATAAATTTATAATAACTGGCTAGCACTTGTGTCTGTGAGGCTATGCTCGCATTCGGCCCGAGCGGAGTCGCGCAGCTCGGACTCGCCGACCCCAACGACCGAAGCATAATCCAGCCTTAGCTCCCTATACAATTCGAGCTCCTATCAAACAACAACCTTTCCACTCCCTCATTCAGCCACTTTCTTGACACTTACCCTAACTGCTCTCAACAACACAATCGGATGGTAGGGTAAATGTGGCAAAATGAGAGAGGATTAGGGTAAGTAGTAGTGCGGGCATAAGAAGTGAAGTGGAGTCAGAGTTGAGGGGGGGTATTAAGGAAGGCTGGAAACTGTTCGCGTGGTCATACGGTTCCTGCAGCGCGCATACCGTGCGATTGAGGCAGCAAAGACGTACCATCAGTGCAGAAACAAGCAGAGTATAAACATTTCTATTGAATGCTGAGTCGGTGCCTTTTTTGTTGGTCGATTTAGTTGACGCTGACGCCTGGCTAAGCAAGCATTATAGTTGGCGCAGGGTGCGTTCTAGCAAAAGCAGCCAACAAGCTTACACACAAGCGACAATGACTCCGATGGTGCGAAGCGCCACAAACACTCATATTAGACGACGGTCCACTGAACACAAGTGACGTTGCGTCCTGAGGGACACCTTTCGCAGCCTGACTAACGACGGTCGCGCTGTGCTGGTATTGGAGCGTGACGGTGCGCGGCGTCAGCGACGGGTAGATCAGTGCGCTGCGCCTGCGGCGTTGCGCTGCGGAGTTGCAGGGCCGGGCGGACGGCGGGCTTCGTACGTCAGACGTCGTGCGAATGGGGAAAGCCGACGCATTAGCCAAAGAGGGGTGGCGCGACGGCGCACCGGGAGTTTCCCCCTATCCAAATGATGGGCCGACGTGTGTCGGAGCCGGGCCTGGACAACATACAGGCGATCACCGGCGGCACATGCATCCGCGTCCCTCGAACCTCCAAGAGGCTACCACCATTCTCACCATGCGCAGCCTAGCAGACAGTCGCCGGCGACCCTGCACTCCACCTGCAAATACACACAGCACCCCACAGACTTGCACTCATCGCGTCTAGCGTATCGCTACTTCACCATCTGCGAGCGCTGAAGACCCTCACTCTTGACCTCAGATCCCCTACGCTCGAAAACGTCCGGCGAGTGTCAAGCACAGCCGCCTCGCAGGGGATGTCATCTTTTCTAACACTACGTCAGCCGCGCTGTGAGTTGCTTCCACAATGAGCGGCCTGCAGCTGTGGCGTGCACCTTCCCACGGTCCGGGCTCAGTGCCTCTAGATCGCCCCACTAAGTCGCCTGCTAGCGATTACGACGCACACACAACACGGCCGTGCTCGCGCGGTGCTTAAAATACAAAAAATCCAGGAGTCAAACAGTATAGCAGGAGAAGCAGCATCATAGTCCTTTTTTTAGTACGCCCAAATTTTCGGTAACCTATCAATTTAATCTTAATATGTATTGAGATACAACTTTCAGAATGAGGCGTTACTGCTAATTCCAGCACATCAGGCGTTATTATGAATAAACACATATATAATTTAAATTCGGCGTTCTCACAATTCGCGCCTTAATATGTCTGCGGCTTAGTGGGGGACGCAAGAGCCCCGGCAAAGCCAACCTTCGGCTAGCCCTCGCCACGCACCTGCATGCCACG
This sequence comes from Megalurothrips usitatus, assembly GCA_026979955.1. Lineage (NCBI taxonomy): Eukaryota > Metazoa > Arthropoda > Insecta > Thysanoptera > Thripidae > Megalurothrips > Megalurothrips usitatus. The sequence goes on from JAPTSV010000020.1 coordinate 18,366, forward strand.
TCAACAGCCCCGCCCCGCCCCACGCCACGCCTTCCGTCAGCGCTGACAATCGGCTGAGCACTCGACATCCCTCATCGCACACGGACGTCAACGCCGCGCATTACCAAGCTTGGCCGGCCGGGATGTGAGGGCGATAGGTTGCATTCCTTATTTCATTTTCTGCAATGGGCACTCGAATCGAAGGAAGCCTTGCAGCAGCCACCAGCATGGCAGGAGGAGTGAGCCAGGAGAGAAGGAGAGAGGAGAGGCTAGTGAAGAGATAAGGAGGAGCTACGTCAGCGAGGAGGAAGGAGCAGGAAGAGAGCGAAGAGGAGGAGCAGGAGGTACGGAGTCAAGGAGGAGAGGAGAGATGTGAGACGGAGACTGGACTGCTATAATCGCTTCCGAACGGCGATGCGACGAGACGCGTGCCGCGCGTATGCACGGCGGGATGCGAACGCGATCAGTGCCCAGGCGAGGCCCCGCAGGCCGTCGAGGCTTCATTACCCGGTTACCGGGCTCACGCGGGCCACAACACGTTTTGACATTATCGTTGCGGATGCACCTGACATAGGAGAGACGAGGGCCTGCCGACCGCCGCCGCACGCCCGCCGCCGCTCCCGGAGCCTGCATCGCGAGAAGGCTGGGTCGGGGACGGTGACCGGTCACTAGCCCATGGAACCTGCCGTCACGACGACGCGGCAAGCTCTTATGGCGCGCCGGGAGATAGACCGTATTCGCGTCTTGTTGACGCCAGTCTGACCGCGTCGAGGGCGCGAGACACTAGCGAAGCCCGAGACATAACTTACTAAATTCTCAAACAAAGAGTCGGCATCGCCAGTAATTGAGTGAAAAGCGAAAATAAATAGCAGAGCGGCGCTTGTGAGGCGCGCGGTTAATTGGCGGCGCGGGCGGCCTATCGCGGGCGCGGTCAAGCATCACCTGCCTGCGTAGAGAAGAGAGAGAAGGAGACCCGCGCGCGTGGCGAGAGAAGGTAGGAGGAGAGAGGGAGCGAGAGGTGAACCTCCTTATCACACACGTCAAGGCGGTGCGAATGGGCAAACGGTGCAGCTGCGTGAGTGTCCGAAAAAAAATGCCTCTTCGGCATGTCTATTACGTCCTTTAGCGATGGATATCGAACCGCATTGGGGGGGGGTGAAGGATCACGGCGCGATTCATAAGTATCATTGAGCATGCTGGACCATGGTGGGTGCGAGAGAGACAGACCATGCAATGCTTAGGGAGGGCGAACCAGACCGGAAAGAGAGTATAAATAACACAGAGCAAGAGAGAGAAGATGGTTGTAGGTTACTAACGATCCGACTCGCTAAACGCAGAGGGCGCGGTATGCATGGTCAGGGGTCGGGACCATCCGCGTTGGACTCGCTTCCGTTCGGGTCAGTCAAAGTTTGGCCGCGTCCACAGCCCAGGCTGAGGCCCACGTCCAACGGCGGCGTCGGAGGCGGTCGGGGATAAACCTCAAGACGTGCACCCTGCTTGCAGCCGCTGCTGCCGCTGCCTGCGCCTGCCCTCCCTCCTGCCCCTCCTCCAATCACGTGCGACCCGGCGCACGACCTGCCGCCCCCACTGGCCCCCTCTTAAAAAGAAATTCGAATTAAACAAAAGACAAGACATCATTATCATGCCGGCATCCACTGGCCGCGCCCACGCTCGCGCCTAGGCGACTCTAACCCGCGGGGACCCTGCCGCTCCGTGCCGCTCCGCCGCTCCACCTTCCAGACAGCAAGTAAGGCGTTTTGGGAAGCGAAAGGATTTCGGTTGAAAGAGAGGATAGACGGCGGTACGGATGTCCGCTTCGGCAAGATCGTGCTGGGGGGGGGCGCGCTTGAGGTGGAAGGGGAGTGTGAAAGAATAGGTGAGAGAGAGAAGAGAGAGATTGAGATAGAGAGATGGAGAGAGAGGGATACGGCCAAGTAGGGTTTAGATTGCCATAAATCAGGTGGGAAAGGAGGGGGTGGAGGGGAGGAGAGAGTATAGGGCAGGAGAGGATGGGAAATTACAATCGAGAAAAGAACTCATCAATGCGTAATCAGCGGCCCACTTGCTGCTTGATTGGTCGTGTTCATTTTGGCATTGTAAATATCGGCCCTGGCTCTGCGGACTTTAGCTCATCGCTCCCACTCGTGGGCTCACCGGCTCATCTGTCACCACGGCACCACCCACTCCATCTAATCCCTCTCGCTCACTCACAGCACACAAACTCGCTAACCGCCACTGCAAAACTTTGTTTCGGTCCTATATGACTAGCAGCAAGTGCGCGGAGCTAGGGCTGGCAGTGGGGGACAGTATAGGGGGGAAGGAGGAGGGGCTTGCAGCGCAACCGCCTAAATCCCAGAGCATTAGCTACGGTTGATTATGGCGGTTTGGCGCGCATCATACGAGGCGTGTAAATAGGGCTGGTGGGCAGGTCAGAGCAGTATGGGAGAAAGCAGGAGAGGGGGCACGGGAGAGGAGATATGCTTTGAATAGAATAAGACCATAGAACCCCTTTTGATTTTGTAGAACACTTTTTTTTTTTTCCCACACTTCCGTGTTGAAATGAAAAGACATATTTAAAGGAATGTATTTTTTTTTTAGATATAAATATGCGATACACATTTACACCGAGGCCACTCAGCACTCCCGAGCGACGAGGGGGAAATTGGGAAACGGCGAGGGGGTAATGGAGGGGGCAGGGGGATGCATCGAGTTGGGACTCGTTTTGCAGACACTCACAAGGGTGGGAAACGGGCTGCCAATTTGCATCGCCCATGAGCTGTCTCTGTGTGTGTGTGGTGTGTGAGTGTTTGTGTTTGAGGCTCTTCGTCCAGCACAGGCAGTATACCAAAGACAAGCACAGCTACTGTCAACGAGGCCCCATCGTCACTGTGCACGCAGAACCTGTCGACACTCGGCCCTTTACCAGGCGCCCTCCTCCCCCTCTCTCTCTCTTGCTCTGGCGCTCGCAGATACCCTTTCGCCCTCTACCACTACTCTTTCATCTCGCCGTCCGCTTTATTCCATTACTAAATGCGGCGGCCGCGGTCTCCAAATTTCATCTTAGGCATATAGAAGCCTGTCGCGGCACGGGACCGTCGCCGATCGCGGGCCGCTGGAGCCGCTGCTGAGCCGCGGCGCTTTGGAGTCGCCTGGAGCCGCTGGAGGACAAGGTCGGCTGCGGAGTCCGCCTGAGTCTATTAAAAGTGAGTTGACAGCCTGGCCGCGAGACGATGGGACTCCAGCCGTCCATTCCCTAGACATGCACGAGCTGCAGGGCTCGGAGGGGAGGAGGGGCGAGAGGAGTTGGAGGGTGAGGGGCCGCCTAGATGATGTCTTAGGCCAATTTGCATCCCGTTCAGTTGCCGGCTCAATATTTTTAATAAGGACCAGAAATGTGAGAGAGTGGTATGAGCGCCGGTGGCGTGGCCCTACCAGACCTCTCTACCGACCCTGAGCCCGATACTAGCAGCCTACTCTACTCTCTCTGAAACCTCTTCGAACCCTCCCTCAGACCCGCAGGGTGGGGGTGGCAGGGGATGCTGCGCTGGGCCTGGGCTGCAACGACGATAATATAAGCGAATTGATGACCTCACGGAACGGAACTCTGCGCGTCCGCGGACGCGAGCGCCCAGGCCGCACCGCAAGGGGGGTGCGACGACGCTGATAAATGAAGGCTAACGTGCCTTTGAAGGCGCCCCCCCCCCCCCTCGGCGCTTTCCCGCAACACTGGTAAGTATGGACATTGAAGTCATCATCTAGAGCCGAAACTGGCAGCCACGCCCAGTTTTGCTATGGATGGCCTTTACCTCACCTAACCTTCCGTCTTCCGGAAAGGCTAACATTTCTCAATGCTTCATTCCAAGCCTCTTCATCACACGTTCATACATCAGGTATCACTCTCTCACTTACTTTCTGCATGCTGACCCCACTTATACTACCCTTCCGCGCTGTCTACGGCGGGCGCCGAGATGCACATCATTTACACCGCTGGAACCTGCGGAATGCCCTCCAGCAAATACATATATGCCAGCATTACTCTTCTGACCGTTTCCGCATGCAGCCCGGAGAACTTGGTACTACTCTTCACAAAAAAATGAAACGTCGGCGTCTCAGTACGCAGCGGTTCCACCCGAGGCGCTTGCCCCAAAAAGTAGTGTATGAAAAAGCAACGGAAAAAATCATAAAGAGATAGGGGGAAAGTGCGGTGCGTCTAAAAAACATGAAAAAACGGTCCGCCGATATGCTGCGGTGCCTATCGCAGGCACGGATACTCCTAGATAGGCTGCTTAGGCAATCGGGGGGGTGGGGCAGGAACAAGGGAGAATCAACTTGTCGGCGACGGAGCCCTAAAGAGGAAACAAGGGAAGGTCCGCGTGGGCGTTGGCCGCGGGACGCGTAGTGACGAGAGACGCATGCGCTCCACCTCGGCCGCAGACACCGCGACCATCTTCCCATCCGGTGCATCCCGCGTGGCCACCGAGCCCCGTCTCCACACTTTAACACCTGAGTTCGATGAAGTGACAGGGCGAGAATGGCTGCCGAGACTTTGAAACACTGGAATGGAAGAAGCAATTCCTCGCATAAAACACGGCAGCATCGCCCGTCTGACTGCATGCCTGGCGCCCGCCGGTGTCTCGCTTCCGTTGTATTGCAAACTGCGGACATGGTCCGGAGCAACGAAATTGGGGCGAGATAGAGAGGGCAGGTGGAATGAATGAATTTCAGCATAAGTAGAGAGGGACAGGGCGCCAGCTATCCGAGGGGGAGGAACAGCTCGGGATTTATTTCCCTAGATAATTTTTTAAAAAAATTCTCATCTGTAATGAGGAAATTTAAATATCGCACAGTATAAGACATTGAAAAAATAAAGCCGTGTGATTCGCGAACGGCCATATCAAATCTTAATACGTTTTACCAAATTCATTTTTTTTCAAGGGTACTACGTGCAAAACATTTAATATTTTTCTGCGCGAATTCGCTCCCTCAATTCCACCTGCTGAAGACTGCAATATCAGAAACAAATTAGAGCGAGTGTTGATAAGTACTGCAGGGGACAAATCAGAGATATGGGATGTGCCAGCACGCATCGGAAATGAGCAGAGAATGATCTGAGCTGGGGGGGGGAGGTTAGGTAGGAGAGGGCGGGGGAGGGGAGTGGCGGTGAGAGGGGGCGGGTGAGGGCTGGGGAGGGGCGGGGGTAGGGCAACCGGTGGGGCCAACGTATATTCCATATCTCCGTAATAGCAATGCGTAAATGTGACTTAGCGCACGTATCGGCGGAGAAGCCGGCCGGAGGGCCCCCACTATCCGCCCCACACCACCAGGGGGGGGGGGGGGGCAACCATTGGCGTGCGCGTCGCCTGAGAGGGGATAGATGCCCTTGATAGATGGCATGCCACACTGAGCACAGCGGTTGCGCCGGCAAAGATGCCAACGGCGAGTTCTCGCGCTTTCCCTACACTTGAATTGCCATTCAAAGTCTACTATAACACAGCTTACACTTCCGACATATAAATGTTCTCCAGCGCCGTCCGCACCAAACAGTACAATCTCTTCAACCGTCAAAACAATCACGGGTCGACATTTCCCCCCACCCCCCCACCTACCACCTCCCCTCCTCGCTCGCCCTCCAAGCGCTCTTTGGGCAGCATTTCGCCTCCTGGTTCAGTTTTGGCGTGGCCACACTTTTGCCAGAGAGTCAGTTCAGTTAGAAACTATCCCTGAGCAGGGAACTACTTCGCAGAATACCGTTATCGTTCTTTGCCCGCGCGGGGCAGCGACGTGCCGAATCCTGAGAGATGTTTGGGCGGGGGGGGGCAGCGTTGCTAGGCAAGCGAACGAGGTTCCGTCAAATTATTGCAGATTGATTCTTTGCACGCCTGAAAGTTTTTGGTAATCTATTAGACGCTCCTGCTTGCGCGCGCGAGAGCCCTCCCGCGTGAGAGGGGAGACAAGAGGGGGAAGACCCTCTTCCCAGAGAGGGGGAGAAGAAGAGTATGAAAAGGGGGGATGGATGGGGGAAAGGAGGGTCCTTAGTCGCAGCAAAGGAACACCTGGCCTTTCAATGCGCTATAGATGAGTATCATTTTTATTCGGGATCTCCCATTTCGGCGGGCAGTCAGCCTACAGCTCCGCCACTCGCCTCCGCGGCGGCTGCCGGCTCGGTCGCTCACAGAGTTTTTAGGAGTAGGCGGGGCTGAATCTGAGCACGGCCAAGTCCTCACCATTGGTGCAGAACGCGTAACAGGAAAATGGATCAACTTTGTGCGCGGAGCAGGGGGGAGGTGGGAGGAAAGAAATATACTAAAGTGTGCCGCCTCCATAAAGGAGAGGGAGAGACATGTGGGGAAGGGCACAAGGGGGTGAATATAGAAGAGTAATTATAATGAAGAGCAGGCCATAATATTACTAGTCTCTTCCGTTTGTTGTCCGACAACAAATGGCATCACCGTGCGCGCGTGCTGCTCTGCATTCATCGAGGCCTCATGTTATGACGCCTGCGAATGACGTCCTCAAAACTCCCACACCCTCGTTTTGCGACGCGCAGAGAATGATAAATATATTTTTTACGCGTGAATCCCGCAAAAACCTGCGGCACCGTGACTGTCGATGGACCGGCGACCCCGCTTGCCGCATTATTTTTTGTTTAATCTGCCACCCTAGCGATAAGGAGTCGGCGGGCCCGCGCTTCGCGCGCCCGATATCGTAGATTGAAGCGGCGCTACTCTTTGCCGCAAATAAATACACGGGACCGAAGCGTCCTCGAGCTACCCCCCGCAGAACCCCATTGCCAGAGGCCCTCGTCCCGCGCTGCCGCCACTCGCGAGAACTATGAGCAAATTAGTATAACAAATGCACTTTTATCCGCGGGCAAAGCTCCGCGAGGGCACGGGATCCGCGGGGGGTCCCGGCGCCGGGTTCCAGCCCGCCGCGGCCGCCGCAAATTAATGAAGCCCAGTGATACTTACAGGTCGGCCATGCGGCTGCGGCCCTGGCTTCTCGGCACCACTCGTATGGCAGCAGTCCATCCTGCCGCACGGTAGCAGTCGCCGAGTTTTTGGAGCCGCGAGGGCGGCCACGCGAGTCCTGCGGGGGGCTCCGGCGGTGTACCTGGTTACGGGGGTCCGGGGGTGGGGGGCCGCGGGCGTGGCACAGCGGAGGTGGCGGCGCTCTCTGCGGCGTCGGGCAAGGGCGCACTGCGCCGCAGCGGCCATCACGTTTCGACGCGCTTACGGTTCATATTCCGCTGCGACGTTGTTCCGCCACACAACACACACACACACGGGCTGTATAATAACGTGAAATTTAGCTGGTCGAGCGATGATTGACAGTACCCTAGAAGCGTGATTCGATCCACCGGAGTTGTGCTGCCGCTGGGCACTGGATGCGGGGTGGGTTTCACTATTTTTCAGAACAGCCGGCATCGAGCGCCGTATGGGGCCCGCCGTATGCCCACTCGGAAAGTACACGGCGGCATGGTCGTCGGCGCGAATAAGAATGGACTACATACACGTTACTCGGAGCACGGCCGGGTTGGTCCATACGCGCCCCCCCCCCCCCACTCCCTTCCCCTTCTCTGAGTCATGAGTTGTCAGGATGCGGATCGGCCTGCTGTGGCGGGCCGCGCGGACATGAGCGATGAGAAGGAAGGATACAGACAGGCCGACGGGTGGGAAATAATGTATGTGCGGGCTGTTGGTTTGCACGTAGCGCCTTGGCGTCGGCTACGGCGGCTCGAGGTAAACCGTGCGGCTCGCATGTATTTTTCAAGGGCCGAGGACCGGCTGCCGTTGCCTTCTCGCTCATTAGGGCTGGCTTCGGGCCAGGCCGCGGCCCGACGCATGTACCGCCCGAGTAGTGCCTCCGCGTTTCCATACTCACGCTCATAGGCGCAGTCGGGCGGTGGGCCAAGGCCGCAGGCCTCGCTTCGGTCTGGGGCAGCGGCCGAGGTATTCCAGAGCACGCGCGACCGTCGAGGGCCGGGCACGGGTCCGCGTGTAGGCCGCGGCGGGGCGTCAGAGTGTGGGGCGCCGTCGGGGGCGCGGCCGGGGCCTAAGTGATGAAAAGGTCTTGACACGACGGCGTCCCTTAGCAACGGGATCCTTAGAGGGGCGCCTTGACGGGATCCTCGGCCGTCCCATGGTGTTTGCAGAGGCGGTTGCGGCGGACCACCCTCATGAAGTGCCCCCTCGACGGCGGCTTGCGAGCTCCCCCAGCCATGTCGCCGAGCCTGCGCGGCCCGCCCTGGCGGCGTCCTCGAGAGCCCGCGCTTACTGGCGGCGCCAGCACATCATCCTAGGAACAGAGGCGTCTTGCGGCACCGTGGCTAAGCTAATGAGAGTGTGAATATAGTATAGAGTGCAGGAAGTAGAGATACCGAAATATGCTGAGCAGCGTCACCTCGGTACAGATGACTTCCTCCGACATGGTGCCGACAACTACAAGGGCCCGCCCCCCATGAGGTACATTGCTTAGGGGCCCGTCCATACGCAGGTACGGGTACTCGAATTCGGCAGATCGAGCGGCGCAGGCCGGCCCACGTTTTCTGGCGGACCGCAGCCAAGCCGGCCCCCTCCGCCGCCCTACGGCCGGGCATCCCGCCTGCAACCGCGGTCAGTGCGTCGTGCGGGCGCCTAAACCCGCCGATGCGCGGGAGCGCGGCGGAGAGATGCGATCGCGACCGCGACGGCGATGTGCGCGGAAACACGCGTATGCACCACGCAATGTCGACGGTCGGCCCAACGTAGGACGCACGCATGACCAGCTGCCAACGCCGCAACGCCCGCTTACGTAAAATAGCTGCGGCCAAGGCGCGCTTCGACTTCGCGACGGAGTCGTGCGTCTGTAACGGCAGACGTTTGTCTTAGACCGGCGGGCGGGGCTGCCACAACAACGGGTGACGAGGTTAGGACCGTTCGATGCCCGCTTCGACCCCAAAGCACCCACCCACTGCCCCGGCCCTCTCTCGGCCCACTCCCACATATGCCATACAGAAATTTATCTTTAGCGCGGCCCTGCTTCCTTCTTGATCTGCCTTACGCCAGCGCAGCACGCAGCATCTGTGCTCTTGAGCAGCACATCGTTCGTCAACGGATCCTATGTGATGTGGCGATGCGAAACGGCGTGAGGTCGGCACGGGTGTGGTCTGTGTTCTGTATTCGTAGTGTGTGGAGGAGAGAGAAGATGCCGATTGTGTGGATGTCGGTGAGTGTTTGTGTGTTAGTACAGTCCCGGCTCAGCAGTTCATTGCCAGACAACTCTCCGTACTTAACAGTAAATATCGGGGCGGTTGCAAAAGTTCGATTCGACCGTCTATATCAGCTTATTGGGGACTTCTGGGAAACAACCGCCTTTCCTTCTACTTTACTAACCGCATATCACTCTCTGTCTACATCTCATGTCATCGCCAATCCGTTTACTCTTCCTCTTTGCTCCCCTTCGCACTAACTTCTTGCATACAAACAAGTCAATAAAACTTAGCTAGCTTTGCTTTCGACGTCACTGCAATGATCCGGGTAAATAGCTTCGTTCGAAGTCACTACAGGCAGAACAGAGACGGGTGGGGGGGTGCGGGCTAGGGGAGGGTCTCAACAGAATAAAGGAGCGGGCAAGAAGGAAGGGGGGGACAAGGAGGAGTCGTCCAGATCGAAGGAAAAATGGGCTAACATAAGAGAGACCGCGTGGCATCGCACGGGGAGCGGGAGCGGAGTGGGGATACTAGATAGGGAGTGTTCAGAGAGTCCGGGCCGCGACATCTTCCAACCAGCAGAAAACCGCGCGGCTTGATCTGCACTTTATACAAGGGGCTTGTCACGTGCCACGTCAGAGTCCCCCGGCACCACACTTTAGATTAAGCGAGACCGCTTGGGTCAGCTTACCCAGCACCAGGGCCACACCCCGAGTCCTCTTTTGTCGCAAATCAAGCCAGTATGAGGACGTATCAGGCGCTTCAGCCCCTCCACCGTCCACATTCCCGCCAGTTAGATCGTGTAGCGGGCGTAAGACATTTAATACAATGAAACGAGTCGCATGATATAGCATAGAGCGGATCGATGTGTCACGAACGTACCAACATTTCAAGGCTAACCTTTGGATGATGCAGTGCTCCAGCTACAACTCTGATTGTTTTTGGCAGCTAGGATAGACCACAGTGGAAAGCTACTCGGACGATGAGACAAGACAACATGTTTCTCCGCGGTCAACTACCATGTTGCATATCTACAGTACAATAAAACTAGGCAGTATAGTAACAATAATATCAGCCCCGAAACCACTGCGAACACATTTACACCTCATTGAGACTCCTCTGCTCGCATGCGTACATGCTACCACGAACGACATTTAATTACTGAAATGAGTATAATTCAGACACCCCACAAAAAAACAAAAGACAATTCGCATCATCGTGGCACAAAAAGTGGCCCGTTCTACTCTTTACCCAAAAGTCTATTATAACAATGTAATTATGTCGCTCTAGTATTGATAGAATGAAGGGTGTAGGCATATCATTGTGGATTCATTCGGGTATGAAGTTTGATGATCTAGACTCGGCTAGAGTTGTCGCTATATCGTGTGTGAGTGTGAATAGTGAGCGCATTGCAGGCATGTTGGACTTATCGAGATGAGGTACGGATCACTACCATGGAGTTAGCAAGCCCCTACAAGATTTAGTATGGATTTGTAAGGATCGTTGTGAAAATGTTTGTAAGCCCATGTATGAGCGATTTTATGTTTGTAGATATGTGGTAGTGTTTGTTTATCATCTCGGTTGCTGTAATTAGGGGCGTGTTGTTTTGAGAAATTCTTATATAACATTTTAAAGAAAGAGTTGTTGTGCTTAGTCATAGTTTCGATTTCAGGTTAGTAATCGGATATAAATGTAAATGTTAGATATTGGAGTATCCGACTGTTATCTAGCGTCATCATGGTATCACAATATATGTAGCAAACATGAAAGTTCGGAGTAGCTGCAACAAAACGAGTATTTGTCAGTAAAAGTCTATAAAATTTGATGTATACAGTAAGATTATTAGTATGTTGTAATAATACATTGTTAATGTAATTATATTGCAAATTTCAGTTTTAGTATATGTGCTGTGGAGTGTTTAATACTGAAATGGTTAATAAGAAATTCTGATGATGGTATAATATTAGTCACAAAAATGTAAACAAGGTTTATTTTTAGAGTCGAAGGGGGAAACGTGGAAAATGATGCATTGGAAAGGTTAAGTATGCCCGTATTATGTATTGTTATTACTGGATGTTGATTGATAAAATGTTCAAATTTTACTTTT
>JAPTSV010000179.1:0-11473 GCA_026979955.1 Megalurothrips usitatus
TATTACGTACTTTCCGTGTGGGGACGGGACTCTCCGGCCCGGGAGTGGCCCCGAATCCGGTGCCGATCCGGTTGGGGCGTCTTGGGCTATTCTGTACGCCGCACGGATTCGCCGCGGAACGGTTCCGGCCGGGATCGGGCGACTTCGGCTGGGTTCGGGTGTTTGCCGAAGTCCGGTGCGCACGGTTGCCGTATCGTCGCCGCTCCGACGCTCTGAACCAATCAGATGCGAGTGACCAGTCGCTTGAGACGCGCGTTCTGGAACGCACATTGTTTTGATTGCTGGGAGAAGAGTGAGGTTGTGCGGTTAGGTTTTCTGTGTTCGTTTATTTACTGCGGAGTTCTCTTTGAAGTGTTTGCTGTATTTTGTGAACGTGCCCAAGATCACTGCCTAGTTGAAGTTTTTGAAACATGGCTGACGCAATGGAGGTAAGATTTGCCAATTTGTTATGTGCTAATACAAAGTGAAATGTTTTGAAACCCACATTAGTTTGGCGCTGAGTAATTTGTAATCTTCGGAGTGTCGTACACTTTGGATTACAGTAACAGTGTGCTCAAGATTATCTCGTTAGCCAACTCCAGACGCTGAAAAATTTTACATTGTCGTATTGCTTTTAACAGGATGCTGCCACCCAACGCGTGACCACGAAGCAGAGGGAGGTTATGGTCGCATTCATGCAAGAGAACAACGCTCTAGCAACGGGTCGCTTCACCACTGCTGATGGGGCCAAGAATAAAGCCAGGTTAACCAAGGCGTTCAGTGACAAGTTGAATTCCGTGGCTGACGGGGCCACGAAAACCCCCGATAAGTGGATGAAGGTATGTCACTGCAGCATGCGACACAGAATTTTGTTAGAACCATGCTCATGGTATTGGCAACGGATGTATTTATGTGTTATGTGTTACAGTGCTGGCAAGATTGGAAAAGTGACGTAAAGAAGAAGGCTGGCAAAATCAGGCGGCATCTGAACGGGACGGGCGGAGGCCCTGCTTGTCGCTTGCAGCTGACTCCACTTGAAGAACAAGTGATACAAATCATGGGTGCTGTCGCAGTGACTGGCCGGGAAACTGTTGATCCCTTTGATGTAAGTATTTTAGAGTGCTCCTCAAAATCAAATGCTTATGGTGTATGTGGTTGATTGTGTAAAGACATTTCAAGAGGGCAAAGCATTGGTCAACCTATTTTCCCTCTGTTCCCAGGCTCAAATGGAACTTCAGCAAGAACGTCGAGACAGTGCTGCTGAGATCCTCAATCCTGAGCCATTGACTTCTGGTTCAACAGTAGTGTTGCACTCCTTTCCTCTCCACAATGGCATGGATGTGGATGAGCTGGTTGATAGATCGAGCGCCACTGCTGTGACCATCCCACTTCCGGAACCAAGTCCTTCAACCTCTGATTCGACTGATCTCAGCATCGGAGCTGATCATGAAAGTCAGGGGAGTCAGCGAAAGAGGAAAAGTGAGGTTTTATTGCAATTTTAAAACAATAACAAAAGTATAATTTGGTTGTTATTTTATTATAATTCCATTTCTCCCTCATTGCAGAATCTGAAGGTAGCAGCCTGACAAGGAGTACAGAGACCATGGAGAATCTCAGAAACTCCAGCGCATCACTGAACCGTATGTCGAGTATCAAAGAGAGTCGGTACCAATTGGAGTTGAGGAAGTTTGAGTTGGAACTAGCCAGAGAGGAAAGACTGGCCCGCCAAGAAGAAAGACTGGCCCACAAAGATGAAAGGGAGTTGGAGTTGGCCTCAAGAACAGCTGCAGCCATGGAGTGTATGGGGATGGCTGTTACTGCTGCTATGCAAACGTATGTATATGTTAGTTGGTTGAAAACTATAATCCGAGTAAGTTTGCCCATCCCTGTTCTATAATAGTTGTGTTTTGTTACAGATTTCAGAGTTACCTGCAGAATAAATGAGCCGTCCATTTTAAGTTGCTAGCCAGCAGTATCTTAAGCTTTATCCTTCTTGTGAGCGTGAAGTAATTTTATCTTTAATTAGGTGTCCCGAGGTTGGTACCGCTGTGGTTCCTTGGTCGGCCACCAGAGCGCGCCCCCGGCGCGCCTGGGAGGCCGGCGCGGAGCCCAGCGGTACAATCACTCTGATTAGGAGACACCTGGAGAGCACTCCTCGAGGATCCCCCAGAACTGAGAAAACAAACTGTGAGTGTTTATTTCTAACCCTCTACCCGAACACAGCCAGCCCCAATGTGAGAACACAACACTTGGCGACGAGGCTGTAGAGTCAGCAGAGAAATCTGCGAGGCTCGGGTCGGACTAGACGGGCAACTTTTGTGAACGGCTATGTTTGGGTTGTTTGTGAAAGGGTTTTTGTGTGGGGTTCGATGTGTCTAGTGTGTTGAATGTTGCGAGTTGTGTGCGTCTAGCGACAGCGCGGAGCGAGTGTGCCGGTCGGTCAGTCGGTGCGGCGGTAAACAAACCCACGTGCGGGGCAGCGCGGCGACAGGACAGGGAAGTCCGAGTCGCACGGCTGTGTGGGCGTGAATCGGGAGATTTCGAGTTTGTTTACGGTAGCGGGGCAGAACGATGGCAGGGAGACGGACGAGAAGGGAACGGGAGCGGCAAGCGACGCCGCGCCCGAGCCCGTCGCCGTCACCGTCGCCTCGCCGCTCGCCGGGTCGAGCACGTAGGTTCCAGTTCGCGAGTTTCGAGCAGAAACCGGGGACGTGGGGAACCTACAAGCGCCGTCTGGGGCAAGCTTTGGTCCACCAGGGTTTCTGGGGCGAGACCGAGAAAAAGCGGGCCCTGTTGACATGTGCCGACGAGGCCCTGTACGAGCTCATGATCGCGTTGTGTTACCCGAGGGAGCTGGAAAGCGACTCGGTAACATACGGGGACCTAATCGGGCTGCTGGACGAGCAGTTCGATGACGTCATGTCTGTCCACATGGCCGAGCACTTGTTTGAACAGCGAGTGCAAAAGCCCGGTGAGTCGGTGGCCGTGTGGCTAGCCGACCTCCGCCAGCTGGCCATCCCCTGCAAGTTCATGGAGGCAGACCTCAGTAGACGGCTCTGCCGGCAGCTTGTGCGCGGCGTGGCTGACAAGGCATGCCAGCAAAAGCTGCTCGGGGAAACAGACTTGGACGTCAAGAAGGCCGTCGACGTGATTCGCACGCACGCGCGCTGCCGGGCAGAGGGCGAGGCACTCAACCGGAGGCCCCCCGTCGAGCCCGTGCAGATGGTCGCGTACGCGGGGAGCAACAGCAACAACAACAACAAGCAGGCCAGCTGCTACCGCTGCCTCGGTGCCCACGCGGCCGACACGTGTTGGGCAAAGGACAAGGATTGTCGGTCCTGTGGAAAACGGGGCCACATCCAAAAGGCGTGTCGCGGCGGGGCGCAATCGGGAAGCGGTGGCAACAACAACAAGGGCAAGGGCAAGAAGTCCAAGGGCCAGCCAAAGCAGACAGTGAACATGATTCGCGCGTCTAGCGGCGGGGCCGGGACGGGCGGCGCTGCGAACGCAGCCCCGGCCGGCGCCGGGCCAGGCGCCGCCGGAGCGGCTGCGGCAGCCGGAGCCGGCGCGGCCGCTGCCGCGCCGCTCGGTGCCAGCGGCCAGCCGGGGCCGGGCGGCAGCTCGGCCGGCGCGTGCCACGCGCCGCACGCCCAGCCGGCGGCCTGGGAGTACGGGCTGTTCAATGTGGACGGTGTCCGGAACTACCCGGGGCCAGACCAGGTGCCTGTTGTTGTCGAAGGCGTTCCGTTCACGTGCACCCTGGACAACGGGGCGCCGTGCGGGATGATGTCACGTGAGGAGTTCTTGCGCCATTGGCCGGACTCGCGTCTCCGGGAGGAGTCCGAGAGCATGTGGATGTGGTCCGGTGTGCCCGTGACGGGACTTTGTGTGTGTGACGTGGTCGTGAAAATCGGCCGCGCCACGGCAAAGCTCCCCCTGCTCGTCGCAGAGGGCCACGGTCCGTTCCTCATGGGCCGGCGTTGGTTGGACGCGTTCGGTTTTCGCGTGTCCGGGCCGGTCCCGGTGACCAGGCCCGCGCAGGGACTCGTGGCGGCCGTCGAGGCCGGTAGCGTGGCCAGCCGAGTGGACGGGGCGACGGCTCAGGAGCGGGACGAGTTTGAGTGTTTCAAAGAGGGGCTCGGCACGTACCGGGGCCCCAAAATGAGCATCAAGCCCCCGCCCGACGTGACGCCTATCTATTTGCGAGCGCGGCCGGTGCCCTTTGCCAGGAAGGCGAAAGTGGACACCGAGCTGCAGCGGCTGGAGGCCCTCGGAGTCATATCACCGATTGACCAGGCCGAGTGGGCCACGCCCATCGTGATCGTCGACAAGCCGGACGGAAATGTGCGCGTTTGCGGCGACTACCGGAGCACAGTCAATACGGTTATCAAACCGGAGGGGTACCCCCTGCCCACGCTGGACCAGGCGTTCGCGAGGCTGGCGGGCGGAACCGTGTTCTCTAAGCTGGACCTGACCATGGCCTACAACTAGGTGGTGGTGGACGATGAGACAGCACGCCTGCTGACCATCAACACCCACCGAGGCTTGTACAAAGTCAACAGGCTCTGGTTTGGAGTGAACGTGGCCCCTCCCCGTTTCCAGCAGCTCATCGACGGGCTGCTGGCGGGTATCGACGGCGTGGTTGTGTTGCTGGATGACGTCCTGGTGACGGGGCGGACCAGGGAGGAACACGACCAGCGCGTGCGCGAGGTCTTGGTGCGGCTCAGCGACGCCGGGCTGCGCATCAAGCCTGAGAAGAGCGTGTTTCGGGCGGCGAGGGTCGAGTACCTAGGGCACGAGGTGACAGCCGCCGGCATAGCGCCACTCCCGCACAAGGTGGAGGCGCTGCGGCGTGCACCGGAGCCCCAGGACGTGACGCAAGTCAAGGCCTTCCTGGGGAAAGTAAATTTCTACCAGAAATTTCTTCCCCGGCGAGTGGAGCTGCTCGAGCCGCTCACCAGGTTGCTCTCCCGCGACGCCAAGTGGCAGTGGGGCGAGGAGCAGCGGAAAGCGTTCCGGGCGGTCGTTGACGAGCTGTGTAGTGACAAGCTTCTTGTGCACTACTCCCTGGACCTGCCCGTCGTCCTGGCCGTCGACGCGAGTCCGTATGGGGTGGGCTGTGTGATGGCCCACGTCATGGACGGCGTCGAGAGGCCGGTGGCCTATGCATCGAGGACCTTGACCCCGGCGGAGAGGAACTACGCCCAGTTCGACAAGGAGGGCTTGGCGATCGTGTTTGGCGTGACGAAGTTCCACCAGTACGTTGCTGGGAGGACTTTCGTCGTCATGACCGACCACAAGCCACTTGTCGGCCTGTTCAAGGGCAGAACGCCGGCGGTCACGAGTCCGAGAATTTTGCGGTGGCTGTTGACTCTGTCAGCATATTCATTCGAGGTGCGGTACAGACCGGGGCACCAGAATGGTAATGCGGACTGCCTATCGCGCCTGCCAATCGAGGGCCCGCGGGAGGATCCCCCGGATCCGCCGCTCGGGAGGCTCGGGTATTTGGATTTGGCCGGGAACAGGCAGCCGGACAGACCAGCCATAAGGGCCGAGGACGTCGCAAAGGCTACAGACCAGGACCCAGAGCTCTGCCAGGTGCGAGCCTGGGCGCGAGACGGGTGGCCTAAGCAGCAGCCCCCGGGCGAGCCGGGCGAGCTGTGGCGCAAACGGGACCAGATCTCAGTCACCCGCGACTGCGTGTTGTGGGGAGGCCGAGTAGTGATCCCGAAGGCCATGCGGGCCGACGCGTTGGCTCGCCTGCATTGGTCGCACCAAGGGGTGGTGCGCACCAAGAGCATGGCGAGGACGGTCTTGTGGTGGCCGAGGTTGGACTCAGAAATCGAGGCAATGGTGGCGCAATGCCAAGTTTGCCAGCTGCACAGAGCCGACCCGCCCAAAGCACCGTACCAAACGTGGCCGGAGGACAGGCCCTGGGGACGAATCCACCTGGATTTCGGGGAGCCGCGGCAGGGCGAATATTTTTTGCTCGCCGTAGACTCGTCCACCAAGTGGATGGAGGCCTGGTGGGTGCCGGGCCCCTCCACAGAGGCCGTGATCACCTGTCTACTAGACGCGTTCGCGCGGTTCGGCGACCCGGACCTAATCGTCTCCGACAACGGGACCGCGTTCACGTCCGACGCATTCCAAACTTTCCTGCGCGATAGGGGAATTAAGCAGCTGACCATTGCCGCACATTGTGCGTGGTCCAATGGGTTAGCTGAGCGGGGTGTCAGATCGGTCAAGGAAGCGTTGCCGCGGTTCGAAGGGACCAAGCAACAGCGCCTGAGGCAGGTCCTGGAGGCAGCCCGCTTTACACCTGGACCGGACGGCTCCAGCCCGGCCGAGCGCCTGCTGGGTAGGCAGCCCATGCGGCCCCTGCGCCGCATGTTGCCTGCCGCTCGGCGCGCAGAGCCTGAGGCTGGGGGGGAAGGGGGAGCAGGGCAGCTGACCGCAGCCCAGCTCTTCCGGCCCGGGCAGCAGGTGTGGGTCCGTGTGCACCGCGGGAAGAGGCAGCCGAGATGGGCGCCCGCCGTCGTGGTGCAGCGCAAGGGAAGTAGGATGTGGATGTGCAAGGACAAGGAAGGACATGTTCTAAAACGACACATTTCACAGATGCGAGGACGCGGAGAAGGACGCGAGGAGGCGGAGCCGGCGGAGGACTTGACGGCGGTAGAGGAGCGGGAGCGCCCCACCCGGACGACGCCCGCATGGACCGCAGACGTGGGCTCTTGGGGCTTGGCGGACGAGCTCCAGCGGCGGGAGGCGGACCGACAGGCGGCCGCCCGCGAAGCAGCTCAGGCGGCCCAAGTGGACTGGCGCCCCCCTGCGGCGCCCGCGACAGTGCCGTCCTCGGAAGACGAGGCGATGCTGCTGGGCAGCGACGCTGAGGAGGAGAAGCCGGCCACGGAGAAGAGGGGCCTGACGGCGGAAGACCTGGACAAGTGGTACGCGGAGCTGGAGGCCAAGGAGAAGGCTTTGGAAAAGCTCCGCGAGGCCACTCGGGCCTTAGTGGTCTCGGAGGAGGCCGCGCCGAGCGCGAGCGCCGCCGTGGAGGCCGCGCCGACCGCGGGCGCCACCGTTGAGGCCGGCGGAAGCCAGCCCACGGGAGGCGCGCCGTCGAGGCTCCCCGGGCCGGGAGAGGCCGGCTGGTCTGAAAGCGTGGAGTTGCTGCGGCTGCTGGTCGAGGGCCGCCAGATCGTGGCCGAGCTGAGGGACAGCCGGGAGGCATTGAAGAGACGGGCCCCGGAGCCGGCGGGCGCCGGCCCGGTACCGAAGAGGGCGACGCCGAGCCCGGAGGCTGGGGAGGCTACGGCTGCGGCTTGGAAGCACCAGCAGAACCTGAAGCGGCGGGAGCGCCGTAAGAAGCAGAAGGCGCGGCTTGGCGAGGCCTTTACGCCCTCTCCGGGTGAGGTCCGCCGCCGGAAGGCCCGGCTGGAGCGACGGGCACACCTGAGCCCTAGGTGCCTAGAAGCTTCCTTTAGTGGTGGTGAGTCGGTGGCAACACCGACCCCCACAGGAAGCGGGCCGGCTCACCCTACGCCCAGGGAGACTGAGGCTGGTCCCAGCACCCGGGCCGACGTGGGGGTACAAACGCCCCGTGCCCGCCCGGTGGCCTCCAGTGCCAACTGGCGCTCTGATGCCCGTGCTCGGGGCCGCGCGCGCGGCCAGAGCCGTGGTGGACGAGGTGGCCCCGGAGGGTCGACCTCTGGAACCCCCGCAGGTACCCGAGGCGCCACGCCGCGAGGCCGGCCGGCTAGGAACGCCGGCCGCCCCGCTCGGTACCAGGACTCTTAGGTAGAGTGTAGGACGAAGCAAGGAGCCCAGATGATGACAACACGGCGAGTTCACGGACAATGTTTACGGTTTCTTCTGTCTCTTCCTGCCTTATAAAATAGAGCGGAGGGGTTGTTTTTTCTGTTTGTTATTTCTTAAATAAAAGAAGTGGGGGGAGGGGTGAGGTGTCCCGAGGTTGGTACCGCTGTGGTTCCTTGGTCGGCCACCAGAGCGCGCCCCCGGCGCGCCTGGGAGGCCGGCGCGGAGCCCAGCGGTACAATCACTCTGATTAGGAGACACCTGGAGAGCACTCCTCGAGGATCCCCCAGAACTGAGAAAACAAACTGTGAGTGTTTACTTCTAACCCTCTACCCGAACACAGCCAGCCCCAATGTGAGAACACAACAGCACATAAATTATCAGAGGTTTAATAGCCAAAATAGACAAAACAAAGAAACCCCCAAAAATTAACAGTTAGCGTCTTAGTCTGAGAGCCACTGCAGCTCTTATCCGCTCTCCTTCTACTCTGAGGGGGTTTCTTTTTCTCTCACTGCACCCGCATCAGGAACACCACCTCCCTGCATCTCTTCCTGTCGTGCTGCCATTTGCTGCTCTTCGTCTAGATCCAAATTGGCTCTGGTGCAAATATTGTGAAGAACACAGCAGGCATTTATTATGCGGGATGCCTTTAGAGGCTCATAGTGTAGTGCTCTATGTCGGAGAAGGCATCTGAACCTCCCCTTCAGCATCCGAATGGTCCTTTCAACCACACTTCTTGCCTCTCGGTGGAAAATGTTGTACTGGGCTTTTTGGGGCCGCAGATCAGCCTCAGAATAGGGTGTATGTAGCCATGGCTCTAATGGGTACCCTGAGTCTTCTAAAAAAATTAAGAAAAATTAAAAATAATGTTTATTGAGTACAAATTTTCTAAAAAAAATTTAGCGTCACTTACCCAGAAGCCAGCACTGCTCCCCATTGGCCCAGGTAGTCTCTAGCCCTGCCCGAATACTAGATTGGCTCCAAATGTAGGAGTCATTTGCCGACCCATTAAATCTAGACACCACATTGATTATTGTATTGTCCGTGTCACACACCTGAGAAAGACACAGAATATAGAAATTAAATAACACTGCTGCTCATCATACCATTGCACAATTTAAATTAATTATTTCGACACTTACAATCTGAGCATTCATGGCGTGAAAACCTTTTCTGCACATGAACAACTCCTCGTGCTCCAAGGGCTGTTTGATGGCTATCAAGGTTCCATCGACAAAGCCAAGCACCCCTGGAATGCCACATTTCCTAAAGTTCCTAAAATATAAGAGTTACAAGCATAAAGTAATTTTCAAGAAAAAGTTAAGGATGTTACAATTAATTCCCAAATTATTACTTCTCTATTAGTGTCTGCCTCTCTGCAGCTGAAGCTGGAAACTTGATGTGACGACAAATGACTTCCCTCGTCTGCAGTGCATCCGTCACAGCAGCAATGGCTTTGGACACTGAAGGTTGACTTAAACCCAAATGGTGGTTGCTGCCAACACCTTTTTGATAGCCACCTTGTCCATAAAAGTGGAGGGCACACAAAACCTGGAATTTAAAAAAAATAAATTGCCAATGCAATTTTTTAAATTTTTTCTTTTTCAATTCTGAAGTACCACTCACTGTTATCTCCAAGGGCACTGCTGTAGGACGCACTCCCTCGTGCAGATGGGGCCTTAACTCTTCTATCAAAGTTCTGGCCAAATCTCTTGATAGTCGATACAAACCCTTAAATGCAAATTCACTCTCTTCGAACGGGTTGGACGCATCCCTAAGTTGGCGCAGTCGCTCCCTCCTCACGGCATGTTCGCGTTCTCGCCCCTCTTGCTCCAAAATTTCTTCAGCTAACACTAACTGTTGAGCTACTACTAAAAACTCCATGGCTCTATGCCAAATCACACTATTAACAATCTTTGCACTCAGAGAAACACGATCCTTACGGTACACAGGACTCGGACGGAATGCGGTTTCCGACACTCAGGTAGTGTCGGGAGGAACACTCGGGCCGGGAGGGGACTTTCCGGGCCCTCGGAAAGTACAGAATAGCCCTCGGGCGCGTCCGCCCGGATTCAGGCGGACTTCCCGGGCGGCGGCTCCCGATCCGCCGGTACGTAATAGGCCCCCAGCCGCCGGCACTTGCCGCTCCTCCGGGTGTCCCAGCCGGGTCCCGGGCCCTGTCTTCCACCGTCCGATGCAGTGGAATTAGCCAAAGGGATCGTGCCAACATGTTGCCGAAACATACCGCGAACCGACCAAATTTACAATGTACTCGATCCTTCTCTCTCTCTCTCTTTCTCTGTCTGCCTCTCTCTCTCTCTCTCTCTCTCTCTCTGACTGATAAAAAAAATTGAAATCTTCATAGTCTTTAGTTACATGAATGTATTAGAAACATAACGAAAATATAATTGAACATACCAAGACTCTGTCCTTTCTGATTGCAATAACATTACCGACTCGACAGTCCCCACCAGTACCCACAACCACCAACATTCGAACGGGTAGGGCTACAGACGTCTGCTTACCACCGATTTGTTTGTCGAAACGTGCCCTAGGTATTGATCTTATTATTGAACACACTTGAACGCGTAGTAAAATATTTAAAAAATAGATTAGCGTGCTGATGAAAGGAGAACAATACCGTGCCGAATGTGCGTGCCCGGAGACCCGGCGGAGCCACGCGGGGGGCTCCTTGTTGACACTGCTTCAATGGGGATCCGCATAATTACTTTATGGTCTGCCCGGACCCAAAGAAGGGAGGGGCGAGGAGGGAAGGCGGGGGAGGGCAGCGGGCCAGTCACTGACCGGCGGCAGCGTGGAACTAGGTGCGGTACTTGGCATGGAATGCTCACGCAGATACGTGGCTTTGTAACCAAAATTCTCGTCGACAGTGGCGCGATCCTACGGAAAGTGGCTGAACAAAAACTGTCAGGGGGTATCCCCAAAGCTACTTTTGTAGATACACTTTATAAGTGACTCTAGCCGTGCTCGGAGTCGGGTCCGTGAGGAATGGCCTTAAATCAATTTTTTAAAAGTTATTATCAATTGTAAAAGTTATCTAAGAAACTACTAGAGCTACGGTAACCCAAATGTGAGGTTGACTTCGATATGCTGGTAGGAAGATATGGTCCAAATTTCAGCCTTCTACGACTAACCGTTCTCGAGGAATCGCGCGGACAGACAGCACCGACAGACAGACAGACAGACAAAACATTTTTGAGCTAGTCGGTCCAGGGCTTCGCTATCGCTCACCAAAAGACTGAATTATTCGGCAAGCACTGGAAATAAGAACATGGAACTTTTATTTCCTCATCGAGAACGCTACTGGCACCGGGCCGCTGCCCTTCGGCCTGCAGTGGTGCCCACGTCCGTCTGCACCGGCGGCACCGGCCCGTCAAGCGTGGCCTACTGCGCCTCTGTCTGGCAAACGGCACGGCGAGCCGGCGGTGACGACGGACCGAAGAGGCGCTCGGTGCCATCAAGATACGGGAGCGGAGAGACGCTGCCAGTGCGGGCTGATTACACGTGCAGTGCGGAGTAGCGAGTGTGCGAGCGCCGGCGGCGGCTTGGCATAGTCGGGGCGGGCGGGAGGAGGAACGGTCGATTTAGTGCCGGGTTCGAGTGCGAGCCGGGCGGCCGGGTCTCGAGGCGGGTCTCCATGCGCGCAGCCGGGCGGCCG